>WAAF01019226.1:205686-262994 GCA_013400475.1 Tricholaema leucomelas
GGGTGTTGCAGAACTATGTCTGTTGCAATCTTTCTAATAAATTTGGAAAATCACAGGATTACATGAAATAATTAACTCAGCAGAAATCTCAGTTTCGAGCTTGTTTCTCATTGGCAAAAACAAGAGCTGGGAGACTGATAACAGTCTTCCCTAGAACAAAGTAAGACAATCACAGTCTTCTAAGATACTCAGTGTTATCTTTTTGCTACATGATCAATACTTCATAGCACTTTGCCTCTTCAAAGTGCAATGTAAGTGCTATGAATTCAATATAATGTTAGACTAACATTTAACAGGCTAAGGGTTATATTCTTTTAAAAGAATGCTATCAAGCTTGACATTACACTAAAGTAGGCCCTCTTATTTGTGTTACTGATTAGAATGAACTACATTTTCTCCTAAAACTCAGTGTTACACCTACCGATGAGTCTTGTTTATTTTTAACATAAGACTAACACAAATACCATATTTCTTTCACTTTTTCCCTGCCTGAGCCATCAGAGTTTGTATACTGGGCCCAATCCTGTTCAATATCTTTACTGATGATCTGGATGAGGGGATTGAGTCCAGCATCAGCGAGTTTGCAGATGATACCAAGCTAGGAGCCAGTGTTGATCTGTTGGAAGGTAGGAGAGCCCTGCAGAGGGACCTTGACAGGCTGGATAGATGGGCAGACGCCAATGGGATGAGATTTAACAAGACCAAGTGCAGGGTTCTACACTTTGGCCACAACAACCCCAAGCAGCACTACAGGCTGGGGACAGAGTGGCTGGAGAGCAGCCTGGAAGAAAGGGACCTGGGGTTACTGGTAGAGAGTAGCTGAAGATGAGGCAGCAGTGTGCCCAGGTGGCCAAGCGAGCCAATGGCAGCCTGGCCTGGATCAGGAACAGTGTGGCCAGTAGGACAAAGGAGGTTATTCTTCCCCTGTACTCAACACTGGTCAGGCCACACCTTGAGTACTGTGTCCACATCTGACAATTCAAGAGAGATGTTGAGATACTGGAACGTGTCCAGAGAAGGGCAACAAAGCTGGTGAGAGACCTGGAGCACAAACCCTATGAGGAGAAGCTCAGAGAGCTGGGGGTGTTTAGCCTGGAGAAGAGGAGGCTCAGGGGTGACCTCATTGCTGTCTACAACTACCTGAAGGGAGGCTGTAGCCAGCTGGGGGTTGGTCTCTTCTTCCAGGCAACCAGCAACAGAACAAGGGAACACAGTCTCAAGTTGTGCCAGGGGAGATATAGTCTGGATGTTAGGAGGAAGTTCTTCTCAGAGAGAGTGCTTGGCATTGGAATGGGCTGCCCAGGGAGGTGGTGGAGTCACCGTCCCTGGGGGTGTTCAAGAAAAGCCTGGCTGAGGCACTTAGTGCCATGGTCTGGTTGACTGGATAGGGCTGGGTGCTAGGTTGGACTGGATGATCTTGGAGGTCTCTTCCAACCTGGTTGATTCTATGATTCTTGCCAATACAGCAACATAAGCAAAGTCCTCACACTTCCAGAGGCAAAGACACATGCTTTAATACCCTCAACTTAATTCTTTGCATTGAATATATATTAACAGATTGTTTGTCACAACATGGTTCTATTTTCTTTTTTTCCCTTGTTTTTTAATTATGGATGTACCTTTCTATGCTAGAGGATTTTCCTGTTTGGGATGTACCTTTGTATGCTAGAGGACTTTCCTATTTGGGATATACCTTTCTATGCTAGAGGATTTTCCTATTTGCTCCCATTGTGCCTGCAATAAATACTGTAAAGATCAAATATCACTGTTGAGCAAATACATCTTGTGCATAGCTTTCTTGAGATGCTGCCTCATATGTCAGAGATAAAAGAGCAGCAACAACACTTTTGCCCTTAGGACAAGACATAAAGGCTGCCTGTATTATGGCCAAGCAGCCATGGCACACACACCACAGGTACGTGTTCTCACTGCATCAGGCTGCCTGGCCTCAAGAGCAGTCTAAGCAAAATATTTTGTTTCTAGGCTCTGCAATGAAGCTAACAAGCAATATGCTAATCCAGAGCCAGAGAGCATAGAGAAAATGGTATTTTTGAGAAAACATGGCTTTTCCTGGGGAAAGATGAATGTGCATGACAGAGGTTCTGACAAGGAAACAGTTTTGTCCATATCCCAAAACATGCTGGGCTGTCTTATGGATATAAACTGGATCTGGTCCTTTCCTGTGTCTGAAGAGGACAACTCCAGTAATTAAATAAGACGAATATGTGTGTAGGTTGTTTGCTAAAGAAAATAATTTCTAAGCTCTACTCTACTCAATTTGCTAGTAATTTTCAACTTGCATTCAGAAGGTTCTTTTCTCATCCCTGTCATGAGTACCATGACAATGATACATTGACTCAGGAGAAGCAGAAATGTCTGATTTCAAAGTGGCAGAATGCTATGAAATTCCACACTTAACCATGAAAGGGACTAAGGCACAATGCTTAAAAGCACACATTCATTCATTCACTCTTCCCAATCACATGCCACTGCTTTACTGTATTTTGTAAAATTATTGAGCACCATATGGAATTAGCCTAGCATCTGGGAACTAGCTCAGAATTCCAAGTTTCCACACAGTCCTCCACCATATCTTTCCTATTCATACATATACATTGGGTATCTCCTGTTTATAATATCCACTTTCTAGATGACAGAATAGGCTATCTATGTGGTTATTCAGGAATTTCTTGAACTGCTCTATTTTGTATTCCAACACACAAGACTGCAATTTTATGCCCACTTTTACTTATAGGAATCTGTTCATCAGTACCATTTGATCCTTGTATTTAAATACCCATCCAAAAGATTTCCTTTCATAATCTTTTTACCATTATTGAAAGCAGCACCCACATAGGAGAGTCCTTCCATTCTTGTAGATAATACTGAAGACCTTTCCATACATGTGTTCTGCAGCTGTGCACCATCAGCACTGCAATGATTCCAGTGGAATCATACAATCAGAGAATCGACCAGGTTGCAAGACACCTCCAAGATCAGCCAGTCCAACCTATTACTCATTCCTGTCCAATCAACTGACCATGGCACTGAGTGCCTCAGCCAGGCTTTTCTTCAATACCTCCAGGGATGGCAACTCCACCACCTCCCTCGGCAGCCCATTCCAATGCCAATCACTCTCTCTGAGAAGAACTTCCTCCTAACATCCAGCCAGACCTCCCCCAGCACAACTTGAGACTGTGTCCCCTTGTTCTGTTGCTGGTTGCCTGACAGAAGAGACCAAGCCCCACCTGGCTACAGCCTCCCTTCAGGTAGTTGTAGACAGCAGTGAAGTCACCCCTGAGCCTCCTCTTCTGCAGGCTAAACACCCTCAGCTCCCTCAGCCTCTCCTCATAGGGTTTGTGCTCCAGGCCTCTCACCAGCTTTGTCACCCTTCTCTGGACATGTCCCAGTATCTAGATCCTTCAACACTCAGTATATGCACATAGAGAGTCTGATCCTTTATAATGATGGGGTTTAGGCAGAGAAGCCTACAACCATTTCAGCCTCTCAAAAAGTCACATAAACAACCTGTTGTACAAGTTATTTTGTCATCAGACACAGAAAGAAACAACAGAGAAAGGGTTAGATTGGGACACATCATTTTATTATGCTGGAATTCCTTACATGAGGAACTGTGATGCCACATTCTTCTTCAAACTGTCTTCTAGACCATGTGAAATGACAATAAGCAGTGACTGATAGTACACTTGCATTATTTACAACTCTTTAAAAGGCAGTTTTAAATTATTCTTTTAGTTACTATGGTAATCTAGGAGACCTTTGCAGCCTTCAGCTTTTCTGAGTAAGGAATGAACTGTTGCCGCAAATCATTTTCTGTATTGCTACAGAAGATTATTTATGATGCCCTTTTTTTTTTTTTTTACTTTTATACTTGTTTTGCTGGTAACATATTAGATTGCTGTCATTTGGAGTATAATAATTTTGGCACCAGGTGTGCAGACAGCATGGGTTAAAGATGCTCTGTTTTATCCTTATGTGTAATGATGTAAACCTAGATTTGCCCCATAAAAGGATTCCTGGTTAATAAAATATGAGATAAAAATTGGAATTTATTTCATTATAGCATTACATAGACTTTAAAAAAAAAGTTACTGGAGGATTTACACTGAAGGCAAAATTTTAATTATCCTTAGAGATGCTCTTATTCTGTTAAGATGTATGAGCACTGTTTACAATACTACTTTTGAACTTCACTGAATAGTACTAAACATTGCTAAACTTCTTTAAAATTCACTCCCATTACTCTACTTTTTGTGCAACCTGTATGCAAAAATAACTATATATTTTTAAATAATTACATAGCTGTGAAAGGTGATGGATTGGGAGAGTCCTGAGATCTTAATTTGCAAAGAAGGTGCAATGCTGACTAGTGTAGTATTGCAGGTTTGCATTCATTGTCTGCTTGTTCTGCCAAAACCTCAAATGAAAGTGGCAGCAGGCTTAAGAAGGGATTTCTGTGCCTATGCTCCTCCATCTGCTTGCTGTCCATACATCTGAGTTCTTTGTTATGTCTGGTAGAAGGGTGGTGAAGAGTTTTGTGATATACTCATCAGTCTTTAAGGAAATCAGCCTAATGTCACCTCTTCTGTTTTAAGGAAGGGTCATCCTGCTGATAGCAGATTTTGGTCATTACTGACCTGGACTTTATTTAAACTACAGATCAAAGGACTTGGATAAAACATAACTTAGAGATGACTTTTTTAATGTTTGAATGTCAGTGAGTATAATTTGTGTTCCTTTTATCCTGACAACAACTACCAGTGTTGATTAGAATTTATAATTTTAATTAAAAAGTACATTTTAATTGTTTCTTCTACTGTGCTTTCCCCAAGTTTGTGAAGGTAGAGGCACTGAAGCATTCAAGAAATTTAGATAAGCTTCACATTCAAATCATAGAATCATAGACTCAACCAGGTTGGAAGAGACCTCCATGATCATCCAGTCTAACCTATCACCCAGCCCTAGCCAGTCAACTAGACCATGGCACTAAGAACTTCTTCCAGGCTTTTCTTGAAGACCTTCAGGGACAGCGACCCCACCACCTCCCTGGGCAGCCCATTCCAATGGCAAATCACTCTCTCAAATCACTTCCTTTGTCCAACCTCCTGTATACACCACACAGAAAAAATCATGAAAATATAACAGAACCCAAGTTTGTGTAAACAGTTTCATTGCAGTGGTAGACATGACATCTGATAGCTTAGCTTGTTTCTTTGGTGTTTACATTATCTATGCAGCACCACAACATAAGTAAAATTCATATTGATGTAACTCATGCTTCTTTCCAGAGGAAGCCACTTGAATAAAATATTTGGTTGTTTTTTTTTCATCTCATTATAGCCCATTCTTCAATTCCAAGCTACTTTTGCATGCTTTTTTCAGGAGAAGGCATATGGAATGACACTGTGTTTAAGCTACTTGAATTGTACACACCTTGTTGATCTGAAGGAAGTGACCAAATATAACTATAACTAAATAGATAACTAGAAAATTAGTTAGGCTGCATCTACACTGACATTTTGACTTGGACCCTTAAAGCAGTTTTGAATCCAGTTCCCCAGTTGTTCACATTTACTTCACATTGTTGCATAAAAGAAATGGGGTTTGTATATATAAATGAGATTTCTTTCATCAGAACTAAACCTCAAGCCCCATGGCAGGTGCTTCCCAAACGTGGTTCATCCCCTTGTGTGGGTCCAAACCAATCTAACAGCAGATAGTTCCTAACTGCATGTGTGCTAGAGACATTTATGCTCCAGAACACCAGATTAGACTTACTCTTAAGTCAAAACTTCAGACCACATTTATTGAAGATGTAGAACGCTGTGTGTCTAACAGCAGATCTTGATCTGCTCCTAAAGCATTATGTTACCTGTGGACGTACACAAGCCCCCATTTTCTCTGCACCTGTAGTTGGCCTGATGCAACTATAAGGAGGGACATGCCTGCATGCTTTTTAGAAACCATTGTGCAAACCTATCCACTGAAACAGCTGTTGCTGTGATTGACTGAAGCCCAGCTACCTTGCTATGTGATGTACTAATAATTGCCTTGCACACCAAATACTGCGTGTCCATCCTGAGGGCAATGCTCCGCATGTGCTGGATGTGATTCTGCAAGGAGCTTCCTTAAGAGCAAGAAGATCACCCAAAGATGCTGTTCCCAGGCTTGAGGTCTGTTCCAGTGCCCCTCAGAGGAATGTTCTAATGATGGCATGCAAAATTATACAACGCTATCAGATTTCAGCCAAATCAGACCATAGGTCACGCACAACACAGAGATGTCTGGAAAACAGATGCTCCTCATAGCTCTGGTTATCTCAATGCATGTGGCCGTTTGCTTCTTTCACATTAAGGACTGGATATCATGAGAAGCCTTCAGATGACAGATTAAACTAATCATAATTGCAGTGGGTCCAAAAGGTCCAAAGACATTTTGTAAACACGCTTGAAAATGAAACAACTCTTAAACCACAGTGAATACCTGACACAGAGAGTCATCTCTGTCAATATGTATAATCTTCCCCTTATTGTTGTTGATGAGATAGTCAGAAAAAAATTCTGAGGCTTATTTCTAAGCCTGTTTGTGGATTACTTCCAGCAAGTTGGTTTTACAAAACAGTCCTAACAAAAAGCACACAGTGCAGCTCTTTATAGCAAGATATTTTCTATTACTCTTTTTTATAGATGCTTTGTAGTCTAGCCCTCTTATCACATAAAAGGAAAAACACTTTCATTACCAAAAACTGGCTTGCATGTGAAATGGCATAACTCAGTACTTTTCTGCTAGGTAAGAAAATTAATCCTTCCCCGTTAACAACAAAACACTGTTTTCATTTCACTGCTTTCTTTTTACCAACCAAAGATGAGCAAACTTCAAATATATGTTCAGAATTTCAGCCAAAAATTCATCAGTGCATTTGAGAAAGCCAAACTTCAAACAGGACAGAAGACAGTTTCTTTCTTGTGGCACAATTTTGAAGGTCATTGACCAGAACACTGACTGGCTTGACCAGGAAACCTTTTAGCAACTAGAGATGGCAGTTCGAGCATACATTTAAGTCCTAAATTCTAATGGCCAGCATTAAATATTCAATCATCTCTACAGCCATCACATAGGAGAGCTTCATTTTCTCTCTGTCTACCAGTTAGTTCAGCTGCTTGCTTGCACTCATCTCTCCCTTTCTTATCAGACATAGAGACATCGCAAGATTAATATCTGTAACAGCTTGTTCAAAAATAGCATTATTCCTGCAGGGTACAGAGGAATAGATGGCCAAGCAGCAAAATTTGCTACCATGAGATTTATTCCTATAAAGTAAATGACAGAGAAGTCAAGAAATTCTTACTCTCCTTTAAAAGGTAAATTCTGAATGCAGCCTTCAAATACTTCTAGCATTTCACAGAATTTAGTTTCCATACATTTGATCTTACTGCTTAAAACATCAAGGAAAGAAAAGTAAAGGAAGGAACTGTTTAAGTTCGTAACTCCTGACTGTCCCAGACTAAGACAAGTTGTCTTCATTGTTGTAGAGATACTCACAGAAGCTGTTGTCACTAGCCAGAAATTCAAAGTCATCATATGGCTGAAGATGTTTTAAGATGTACAGAAGAAAAAATGTCACAGAGGCATTTTAAGGAGATGTACAGAAGTAGAAGGCAGTTCACTCAAGTGCAGTGCAACAGTGGAAAAAAAGTTAGCTGTGGGTAAAAAAGGGCCTCTTGCCCCCAGCAAATTCTCAAACACACTTGTTGCAATAAATGTAAGCACTCTCTTGCTGCTTTTGAGAATGAGTCTTGAATCAGCCAAGACAGTCCTGTGGGAGTCAAAGCAAAAATTAACACCACCTAGTCCTAATGTGACCTCAACTGGACTCCCATGTGCAGCTCTGCCCACCCATGGTTAAGAGAGAGGAGTTGAAATTCCAGCAGTTGCAAATGATATTCAGATAATCCAGGGAATGGAGAGCTTGTGTTACAAGAGGAAACTAAATGGCTTTGGGTTGCTGAGTCTAGCAAAAGGGTGACTGCAGGGCAATATGATTCATGTCATGTGCTTGGGCTTGTTCCAAGCTGCATGAATTCTGACCAGCAGGCCAGTACACATGTGCTAGCCAGCTAACAGGCAAGCTGAACAGATCAAAGTCATTATGGGGCCTCTCCAACAGTGGCCTGCAGACATGGTTGCCTACCTAGCAAATATTTTAGTTCCTTAAAACTCATTAAAACTTTACATCTCAATTTCGATTCCTCTGACAAATTAATGTGAAGCTGAACCATGGCTTCAAAAGATACTGAGTCTAGAGCAGGATGAAATGGAACAACCAACAGGCAGAGAGACAGAATCAATAGTTTCTTAGGAAAGCAGCTGTGGGCACCTTATTAAACATCCATAGTGACAGTAAATGTATTTTAAACAAGGGAAAAATGGTGAGACACAGAAGTAAGGGAAAAGCAAGAGATATCTGCATGCATTGAATAAGCCAAGAGTGTAATCATCTCTTCAGCAACTTTGATCATCAGGAGCAATGTATTACATTTTCACCTTCTCCATTAAAAAAATATAGACTGCAAGTAGAAACAACTAGACAAAAGATAGAATAAATGGCATACTACATTAATACTTCAGCTTACAACAGTCATAGTTTAAGGAATTGCACCGAGGTAAAAAGGATCAGCAATGTGGTTAGCAAATCTGTTTGCATCACAGTCTGCCTACTATAGGTCTTACATTTTGGCATTTAATCTTAAGACCACCGGTTCAGGAAAGCAGCTGTATAAAGAAACAGATGTCTTTGAAGACCTTTACCCCTTCACTTCTTAAAGAACCTCAGTTCGTACTTTGGGAACAGTGATTCAACAGTCATTTGAAATTGAGGTACAAGTGAAATACTCAAGATGTGTGGATTGAACATGATCCTTACAGTGAAGTATGTGCTCAAATTTATTATTTTTTTTAATCAATACTTTACAGATTGCAAGAAAGCACTTAATTACTTTTTACACATGCACTCTGAAAAACACTCTTTCCTGGTCCCCAGCATTGTAAAGTGTAGATCTCTCCCACATACATTCAACATTTCAACATCCCACTGAAACATATCAATCTAGTTAAGGAGCTGGCTTAGAAGGCTGATGGAACAATCAAATATATTTAACTTTTAGCTGCTGTCAGTCATGAGTTTCCGTAAGAAAATGTTGTTTTTTCCTCCCTTACATGTTATGAGGGAATTCAATTCTTTCTCAGTCACATTTACAGGAAGCAAGACAAAAAGTTTAAGATTTCACAGACTGCCAGGCCAGAAAGACGTGTAGCCAATTCAATTCTGCTTTAAATACTCACAGACTGTTGTCTTGTACTTATAATTTATAATCAACCAGACCTATTGATGACAATTTGGCCTGGGCTTAATTAATATCAATTGCAACAGGTTGTTAGTAATGTACAGACAGGGTTTTCCCAAGGGATGAAAGCAGTAAGAAATGGTAAAAGAAGATTTTGTGAGAGGGTAGAAGTGGTCCTCTACCACCTGCAGCAGAACTGCCTGGAGGAGTGTCTTCTATTCCATTTGTGTGGAGCGATATGGCTTCTCTGCCATCCCCAAACCAGAGGCAATGCAAACAACAAAGACAGAAATCTAGATGCTGGGAGTTCTCTAATGGCCCTTGCCTTCTGGATTTCTACCAGAAAACATCAGAGTAACAGTGAGCATACTATGTTCATATGACAAATATGTCCCCATGAAGATACCACACAGAGACTTTGAATTGCAGATTATCTACTGAAAATAACAAACCCCAAACCCTCAAACCTCCAAACCAACAAAAAAAACCAAACAAAAAACAACAACAACAAAAAAAACCAAACCAAAACAAAACACAAAAAAAACCCCAACCCCATAACAACTTGATGATCTCGAAGGTCTTTTCCAACATGGTTAATTCTGTGAAACAGAAATCCACAAACAAAACAAAAAACCTCAACTCCAGCCTTTTATTTTATCTCTTCATTCATCCCTCTGGTATAGAGATGAGCAGGGCTTTTTATTCTCGGCCCTTCTGCAGTCTAGTTCTCTACAGAAAGCCTGTTTAACAATCGCCTCAGAGTGACTCCAGGCTAGTAAATAGATCTGAACAGGAAGACTAGCACAGTGCTGTAAAGTCCCACTGAATTGGACCAGATCAGGTCTACCTAGCACCATAATGATGGAACAGTTTTTCAAGTCAACATGATATATTTCAAGGAATATAAGGTATTGAATACTTACAGTATCCTAGCAGTTTTGTAAAGCATTAGAGAGTGCATGGCAAGGCACAGTCTTGGCAGATGGACTGGATGGTCCAGTCCAATGGAAACCTTTTATTTCAAACATCTGTAACAATATCTCCATTTCAGGCATTCATGACAATGATCTTTACTTGATGTATTTCGGATTAGTTGTCCAACTAATACCGTTTCCAAGCATTACCTGACAGAATAATAATAGCTCATCATTGTAGATGGCAGCAGGCATAAACAGTAGGAGACATTAATTATCACCCTTTTGCTTTACAGCAGCAGAAACCACCATTAAAAGAAAAAGAAGAAACCCTAAGTATAAGATAACTCTGCATTATTGAAGCTCCATTTCCTACCAAAAGGTGATGCAAAAATGAAAACAAAGGCCAAATTTGGGGGTAGGATTTTTAAATGAAGCACAGAGGCAATCTGGAAAAATATCTTCAATCTGCCTGTTGGTTACATCTGAAATTGTAATGTGTAATATATGAAGAATCAAAAGGATGGTGATCTGAGAGATCCAGTAGAAAGTGAGCACAGGGAGAAGGAGAGAACTTCACAGTATCACAGTATCACTAAGGTTGGAAGAGACCTCATAGATCATCAAGTCCAACCCGTTACCACAGAGCTCAAGGCTAGACCATGGCACCAAGTGCCATGTCCAATCCTGCCTTGAACATCTCCAGGGATGGCGACTCCACCACCTCCCTGGGCAGCCCATTCCAGTAGTCAATGACTCTCTCAGTGAAGAACTTTCTCCTCACCTCAAGCCTAAATTTCCCCTGGCGCAGCTTGAGGCTGTGTCCTCTTGTTCTGGTGCTGGCTGCCTGAGAGAAGAGAGCAACCTCCTCCTGGCTACAACCACCCCTCAGTTAGTTGTAGACAGCAATAAGGTCTCCCCTAAGCCTCCTCTTCTCCAGGCTAAACAAACCCAGCTCCCTCAGCAGATTACGTGTTTGCCTATCTATTAGTAATCACAAATACAGTAGATGGTACAAAGATAAGAAACCATTTTCACTTCTGTTAAAATATCCCCCAAAGTTGTCATGTTATCTTTTGCTTGGTGCATGCAGCAGCAGTATGGACAGGATTTATTTAAAAAATGAATATTGTTTATTACTTTTGACATTATTTAATCTTGCCACATTACCTATTCTTAATCAAGTTCTTTGCAACAGTCATGAAAAACATTATACAGATGAGAACAGAGTCTAGAACACTCAAGAAATAACTAGCAAAAATATAGCAAAAGTTAAACCATCAGAACTGGAAGAGAGGTTCTTGAGCTCAGTCATTGTGCTTGCCCACTAGGGGGATATGAGAAGCTCCTTTCTGCTTAAGGCAGAAGGCACTTGGATTCAACTAGTGTTTTACAGAATTTTGAAAAGAGGCTTTTGAGTATTTATTCACAAAAGTTATCTCCGGATTTCCCAGGCTGAACTACGGCTTCCGGATAGTACCCAAACACTTGAAGAGAGTTCTGTCAGTGTCTTGATAGCCTTCTAGTTCTTCCTAGGCTCTCACAGGGTGCAGGGAGAGATGCAGACAATCTCTGACCTGATCCTGGTTCCTCTTTGGCTCCAGACTTGACACAGGTTTGCAGAGGTGCAGGCAGGATGTCTTGCAGATGTGCAGATGGGCACAATGTCACACTGGCTATGTAAGCCTATCACATGAGGCATTTAATGCCTGTTCCCTGGTAAACTTAGGCAAGTTTCCAGGTAGATAAACCCAAAATATCAGGGCTTGTTATTATGTATCAGTTAGACCATGGCATGTTGCAACAGCAGAGAGCAATGAGACAGAAGCACAATAAGGTAGAGCATGTTTTCTTTACCTGCTCATCTCTATCAGTGTAGCCCAAGATTAATGGCTCCTTGACCACAGACTGGCCAATCAGAATGGCAGTTGGCCAAACTTGACATGTAAGGTAAAGTTAGGGCTTACTTTTATCTTTTTAAGGCAGAACACAAACAAGTGTATAAACACACGTGGGTATCCTGCTTACAAGTTGGAAGAAACATGGAGGAGATTGGAAGGCACCAGGCCTTTTGTCCTCCTTTCCTCCAGTTGCTTCCCCCATCACCAGAAGTAGGGAGAGCAGAAAACAAGCCAGGACATATTTAGACCTATATTGGCCTTCCACGACAGTGTAACAATAGACTAGTATCAACTCTGCTTTGTCTCAACTGAATTTTCTTATTCTCATTATTATGTTAATAAATCTGGTACCTATATTTGGGGCATCATTTTAGGGATGCCTAAAATGCACTTATTTATGGTATCAGACCAATTCACAGCAGTTGACACAGCATTACAATCATTGAAAGCATAAGGTTCTTTATCTGCATCACATTTCCCAAATTTTTTACTGTTTCTGTGATTAGACAATTTTCATCCAGGTTTTAAAAATGGTAGTAAGATCACATTAAAGTCTCCCTCAGAAAGATATGGATTAGGGAACGCTCTCTCAAAAGGAACTACAACTATATCTGAGAGTACAGAAGTATACTAGAAACATTCAGAAACAATTGGGATAGATTTGAACTTAAATCAGGTAATGAGACTTTAATCTGGAGATCTTTCAGTGCCAAATCTGCAATAATTGTGTTTCAGCATTTTCATCTCTTTTAGATTTTTTCAGCTTTTCTGAAGCTGACCAGAGGTGTTTTATATAAAGGCTGCACAGAAGCTGTTCAGCGAAGAGCAGACATTAAAAGCAAAATCTTTTATCCTACAGAAGGTCTGACACTGATCCAATTGACCCGTCACAGTATAAACAAATTGCTGCTGTACCACATGAGCTTTTCCGAAACCAGCTTCTGATTTATTGGACTGTGTGTTTGTGATCTCATCCTTGAGGTTTTAAAGGCTAATGATTCTTCATACACCTAGGGTGTCCCTCCCTATGCCAGGGGAGTTGGAACTAGATGATCCTTGTGGTCCCTTCCAACCTTGACTGATTCTATGATTCTACGATTCTATGTTGGAAGTTTCTAATAGTCTCTGCTATGTATCCAACATCTGATACATCCTAAACCAAATTAAATATATTTTTTAATGCAGCACCCCAGTTCTGCTTTGCAACAATATCTAACACCAGTTTTTGGACAAAAGTTCTCGAAATCTTCCTTCTGACAAGACTCCTTGTTCTAACAAGACCGTAATTTGTCATTCTTAAAGATAAGCTGTAAATCCACACTCCATAGTTTAGGATAGCACTGCTGCTTAAAGAAGTAGTCCCCAGTCTCCTCCATGCTCTGAAACTCATTCCCACGTCTGCACTACTGCCACCCTTTTGTAGGCATTGCTGCTTTCACAGCTACACACTCTGTCAGATGGGAAATCAGTTCAGGCCCTGTGTTAGCTTTCAGCTTTGTTGTTCCCTAGCCTAGCTCATGCCAACATGTATGACTCTACAAAACAGGGAGTGGGCAAGATGAGGACTAGTGAAAGCTTATTTTAGCTTAAAGAGTTCCTCAAATTACAGAGTTGGCTATAAGCCACAAGCACTGATGGCTACTCAGGCTGGTCAAGTCCTAGAAATATCCCTAGGAACATCAGATGGACTTAGGTTGGACTGGATGATCTTGGAGGTCTCTTCCAACCTGGTTAATTCTATTCTATTACCACAGCTAGGCAAACACAAAGTGCAATGTCAGGCTAAACTCCATGTCACTAGAGAATGAATGTGTGAAGGGAAACATGGAATTATTTGGGCTTCTTGTTCAGGAAGGGCATCTGCTTACTACTATGGACAGCTCAAGAGAAAGCCTTTCTTCAGTACACAATTATATTCAGAAATAAGGGATTAGATTGCCTGAGAAAAACATACACAAAAAATACTGTGTACCTGTTATACTAAAACATGTGCAGAAGTGATTGCACCACCTGCAAACAGAACAATGTACAAAACAGAGCTTGTGGCTATTGAGAGGAAGGCAACTGGAATGTTTAGTATGGAAAAACATGCACAAACAGATTGAAATGGTTTGGACTGTTCATTTCACAGATCAGACATTTAAACCAGAATGTGGTATTAATACTTAAAATAAGCAATGGTGCAGACAAGGTAGATAGAAAAATCTTTGTTGAGATAGCTTTGTTCCCTGGCTCAACCCAAGACTACAGAGACATTCTGTGAAATTATAAAATAGCAAATTAAAAAAAAAAATCATTAAAAAATAATGCATTTTAGCACAAAATATAAGCAGAGAATGCAGTGTTGATGTAGGTAGTGGGGTATATGGAGTAATTTGAGGTTTCTTACCCCTCAGTGGAAGAACAATCTAGTTAGCATGCAGGGTAAGGTTAAAAAAAAAGAGACTCTAAAGTAACTGCCAAACTTTATGCTTTTTTTACCTTAATCTGCAACACTGTCCCCAGCTGCCAGTCTATGCCGGCTTGCTAATTGTCCTCAGCTGTAAACATCTACCTCCTCTCTTGTCGGGGCGGTTGTAATTCAAGGAACAGCAAGACTCCAATCTTCTGAATAATGTGAGAGAGAGCTGTTCAAAGTGTCACATACCTTCACCTTATGCGATTAAACCTATGCAAGCACAGAACCACATAGAAGGGGATTTCCTTTAAAAAACCCCAAACCAACAGCCTACAAAGGGACTTTCATTGCATACAGACGAGATGAATCACCACAGACCCATGTCTGTTCTGTTTCAGAAGAGATAAACTGCCGATCTCATGCACCTGACCCTTGGTACAAAGCTGAGGTGACAACCCTCGCTTCCCCATTGTCAGGCAAGCAGCGAGCAGCAATACATAAAGCCATAAAAATAAATCACGCTGGAAAGAGATCTGAGGCTCTGTTTGTCAGAATTGAATAAAAAATCTGCGCATAAAAAAATTAATGGAGGGAAAAAAGGTAACATTTCAAAGTCGACTGTAGACAAGTGACATTATCCTGTCACTTACTGAAGACAAATGACTTGCCAAACACAATTATATTGGATGCATCTGTATTTCACCAGTGGGGTTTTCGGCTCAAAACGTGTGTCCTGCAGATTTAGCATCGCCACACAGCTCTTTTCCCTACAGAACGGGTTTTACCGGACACAAGCGTATGTCACTCCCCAAAGCCGGTCGCAGAGGGGCTGGTGGCACTTTCTGCCACCAAGAACGACCAGGGAGGTCTCAGAGGCGAGCGCTGGGAGAAAGTCCCGTCCTTTAACGCTATTCCTGCACTTCACTCTCACGGAGTAGGTGACCGGCCGGTGCGGCGAGCCGGCCAAGGAAGGAGCCTCCCCGTCGCCTCAAGGTCTGAGCACGGCCCCCGGCCACGCCTTCCACCGCCTTCGCCTGACCGAGAGGGCCGCGGATCCCAAGCACACTCCCACTGGGGACAGTCCGAGCAAGGGAAGACTGTGGAGGAAAGGGGCGGTCTGTCCACGAAGGCCTAGCGCGCTCCTTCCTGGCGCCGGGCAGCCGGCATCGCTGTGGCGGGCGGGGCGCCGGCGGCACGGCGCCTACTCCCACCTCCTCGTGCCCTTTCCCGATCCGCGGTGCCGCCCCCAGGTCGGGGTGGAGCTGGCAAACGGGAGTTCTACTGTTGCGATCCCGCGACTAGCGGAGCTCGGTTCGTCAGCAGCGGCCGGCGCCGTGAGGTATCCTCGCTAACCGCCTTCAGGCGCAGGCGGTGGGCCCCAGCCGCGAGGCCTGTACGTACCACGGCGCCTGGCCTGGAGGGCGCGGCCGGGCCCGGCGGTGCCGCGTGTCTCCACTGCCCGGGGCGGCGAAGGCCTACGTGAGGGTGACACCTCGGCCGCGCTCGGGGCCAGACCGTGAGGGCATAAAGCTGCTGGCTTCTTTGCCGAGTTGCGTCACTTCTGGCCCATGACACTAGGTGGCTAAGGCTGGGGCTCAATGTCAGGCAAATGGCAATACAATGTGTGGCTTTCAAGTGCTCTGTGTTTTGGGCCCAGCAACTCTAAATAAAATTGCACCGGCGCATTTACAGTACAGCTGGAGAAAAGAAAGCCAGACGGTACAGTTAGGGCAAAATGTCGAGACAAGGGATAGTTTTATTTCAGTTTCTTAGAGCTAACCGCTTTGAAAGAAAAAAACCTTGAGGGTTGCTATAATTATGGTCACGAATTTGCAGGTTTTGCTACTGTTTAAGAGGAAGCAGAGACCCAGAGAAGCACGACTATGTTGGTTTCTCCCACTTCAAGGTCTTAGAATCGTAGACTCAAACAGGTTGGAAGAGACTTCCAAGATCATCCAGTCCAACCCAGCACCCAGCCCTGTCCAATCAACTAGACCATGGCACTAAGTGCCTCAGCCAGGCTTTTCTCGAACACCTCCAGGGACAGCGACTCCACCACCTCCCTGGGCAGCCCATTCCGATGCCAATCACTTTCTGGGAAGAACAACTTCCTAACATCCAGCCTATATTTCCCCCACCACAACTTGAGACTGTGTCCCCTTGTTCTCTTGCTGGTTGCCTGGGAGAAAAGACCAACCCCCAGCTGGCTACTGCCTCCCTTCAGGGAATTGTAGACAGCTCTGCTCACCTGTTCTCTAAAACTCTTTTCATTTTTGATGAGCTGGCTCTGCCAGGCCAGCCATACTGCTTCCCCTCAGTCCCCTCTGCTGTTCTGTCCTGCAGCCACTCTTAGCACTGCCCTGCCCAGAAAGTATGGTAGTAGCTCCTTTGCTTCATTTTGAATTTACTTGCTGCTCTCTCTTTATGCAGCACCTTACATTTATTGTTCTTTTTTAACCCAAATTTTCACCTTTAACAGTGTGGGTTTCTTTGTTGTGTGTGGGTGGTTTTTTGTTTAGTTTTAGTTTGGTTGGTTGCTTTTTTTTTAATTTCCCCTGTTATGTTACTCTCTGGCAATTTGGCTTAAGAAGGAGCAGAATTACTCAGTTTAGTTATGGTCAGAGTCTTGCCTTCCTGTGACGTAATTTTAATACCTATTTTCAGTTTTCTCCCTTCCATCTTGTTTGTGAGGAATGCATATATATATAAGGTTTGCATGGTGGACCTGCACTCTTCTTTAAGTGTCTTTGTTTTTAATAGGGTTTCACCAGGGCTGAAAACACTTGAGGATCTGGGCTTGATTGCTGGCATTGTCACAGATAGTATAGTAGCAATTAGTAGTCTGGTAGCAACTTGTTGACATGCTGGGAACACAACCAGACAACAAGACAATCATTTAGCAAAGTCCTTGCAATTTGATACGGAGCACAGAAGCTGTCCATAGAAGCTTAGGACCTATTTGTCGAAGAGCTCACCAAATCATTTTGGACTAGCAAGGTCAAAAACTCTAGGAAATGAACCAGAAAACAATCTCAATTGACAGGGACATTTTTCTTTGTAGATCTGGGGAGTTATTTGTGCAGAACAAGCATCTGCCTGGAAGGCTGCAGAAGACATGGGCTTCTTTGATGGCAAAGTTTTCCAAACTAGATACCTGTATAGAGTCCTTACAGAGTTTGGGGGAATGAAAAATACTTCTAAATTATCCTTTCCCTTGACTATTAAAAATTGCTTTAATCTTTGAATGATGTTTTGATAAACCAGTCTTGTCTTCACAGACTACTATGGGGAAGAGTTATACCCAGACTACCAGTGTGTTTGGTATGCCAGGTGACAGAGGAATTGTGGAATTGGCACCCTGAAGTTATCACAGAATCACAGAAGCATTCATGTTGGAAAAGGCCTTCAGGATCACCAAGTCCAACCAATTACAATGTTCACCCTAAACCATATTCCCAAGCACCATATCCAAACAAATTTAAAAACATCCAGGATTGGTGACTCACCCACATCCCTGGCCAGCTCATTCCGATGCTGGACCAAGATCAGAGAATCATTTTGGGAAAGACCTTGAAGATCATTGAGTCCAACCATTCTCTCATTATAATAAGGCACAGAATCATTTTGGTTGGAGAAGATCTTTAAGATCATCAAGTCCAGCCGTCACCTAACTATACCAAGGTGTGGGTGCCACACTGATTGTGTGGAAGGAGATGTCAGAGATGCTTAGCGGAGCAGATTTATGTGGTGGGTGTTGGAGTGGGCAAGACCTCAGACTTCACACTTGAGAGTGCATACCCAGAGAGAAGGAGAGACAGTTCACTTGGTAGTAATGGCACTTGTGCCAAGAACTGTTGTCATGAATTCATGGAAATAGTGACATGGAAATACTGGCTGCACAAAACCTCCATATTTACTGAGTGAAGAGACAAGGGAGAACAAGACAGCTGTAAATCCAAATTACATATTTGTAAATGTAACAGTCTTTACATTAATTTTGTAACAGCTTTTGTTAGGCAATGTTAGATATTAAAGTGCTGCAAATTGATGTCATTCTAAACGTGTTTTCTCTGAGCAAGGTGAAGACCATTTTGGCTCCTAACCTCAGTGTATGTCTTGTCACTGTTTTGAAAGTGAACTACAATAGGCCATTGAAGTAAAGCAGAAAATAGAGGACATAAGTGAGAAAGATAAAAAGAAATGTAGTGTCTCTCCACATAGCTAAGGCAGAACATCTCTGTTCACTGGTTGAAAAAAAAACTGTGTCAGGAGAAGTGCAGTTTACCAAGAGACTCAAAGCAGAGACAAATGCTAAACTGCCTAGCTTTATAATGTCAACACAACTTTCTTTCAATAATTAAGTATGAGACTGACCTAATGAGATAGGCTCAAGTTCAGTAATAGCACTGGATGAATGCAACCAAGACTGAAGACAAAAAAGGTAATTTCAGAAGCACTAATACTAGGATAATGATTAGAAATAAGGATGCTTTTCTCAGGTGATGAGTATCTTAACCAACAAGTGTAATTCCTAACATTTTGAGACTGTGCAGAAGTTTAGACCAAAAGCTGATACAGGAGCACACTTCTGCTAAGCAAAAAGCAAAAACTAGTGCTTTGCTGCTTGAGAAAGAGGGATGTCCACTATAAGATTTTCCATGGTGTAATTGAGAACCATATGTCTGCTCCTTTGGATGGGGAACAGACAGAGGGAACCCCAGGAGCAAGCTAGAAAACCTAAGACTGGACAGAGGAAGGAAAAGATCAGCACTGACGGTTAATGGGAGATGAGGAAGGAGACTTCACTAGGGCACTGGCCAGGCAGTGTCAAAAGGATGTAGAAAGTTCTTGATCTAGATTTTTACTTCTAAGCAGGTCTGCTAGAACAGGGAAACAAGTCCATGACAACTGCATTACAGTAGGTCCTGATAGGAGCCTCCACTTAAAGAATGCAGCTGTGGTCAATGGCATAACATGATCAATTTCTACACATGATTGAGACTTCAAACTTGAGACCATTTTTTTTGCTTAAAGAAAATTGTGTTGACGATTGTACTTGATGAACTTAGAAGTCTTTTCCAACATTAATGATTCTATAATACTGACTGTGGGTTTTATTTGGAAGTGAACCCCAAAAAGGAGCATCACCCTGACCCTCAAAGAGAAGTCCTGGGGAACGAAAGGTTGCTTCTGTGGCATTTTCTTGAATTTTAAGTGAGTGTATAGAGGTTGTGGTCACACTGAAGACTTTGTAAAAATCAACAATGCAATTATCAATATTTTTGAAGAGACATTAAAACTGTCTTGATATGTCTGGCATCCTGGTTTATTGAACTTGATGAAGTTTAAACTAATCCATCCATATTTTTATAGCTATTAAACCATTATGTGAATTCATCAATGGGAACATTAATGGTGACTAGTACTGCCAAAACTTGGGTATTACAGTGGGACTACATGCAACAAATAAATTGACCCCAATAAATGTAAAATGTTGCTGGGTTTTCAGGAATACCCATGGGGATATAGCAAAGCATTTCTGCTGGTATGCTAAACTCTTCTGTGATCAATAAAAACTGTATGAGAGCACAGGACTAGATAAAACTGTCTATATAATGTATTCTCCTAGAGCATTGCATTGCTTTTCTGTACCTCTGAACTTCCTTCTCTCACTGCACTGCTGTAGCCATTTCACATTTTTTACATCTGCTGTTTTGTGCTGTCTTTTTCCTTGTCAGTGTTTTGCAGTGTGTCAGGGACAGAGGAGGAGGGAAATAAAGTTGTGGATTTGTCAAATGGCTGCTACCGGCGGGGAAAAACCCAAGCCCGCTAACTAAAACAGTACACTGGGTTTTATGACCCATCATGTGAGCAGTAGGATAGAAAGGAGACTTGAAGCTACCCATAGCCTAGTATTCTCTACGTAGACTTACTCCATCTGTGTAGCTGGTTGAAATCCACAGCAGGTCTAATACAAAATCCTAGGTATGCCAAAACTCCATACAAAGCAAAATGACATTTTCCAAGCAGTCTCTACTGAACACTCCTTTGCCAGTCACGTCTCCTCACGTATATGCAAGTGAGTGAGAGAATGAATGAGTGTGCCCCACTGCTCAGCACATTTACTTCTGAAGACGATGCCCCCTAGCGACACTTCACTTTTGGTCTTTTGAGCAACAGAATCCAGAGAAAACTCATAGATTGTCAGAGCACTGACATCTCCAAAAGGGATGATTTCCAGTACCAATTTAACCACATGAAATGGCTGCTCTTTAACAGAGATGAAATGGCCCTGTCCAGTTAGATCATTGGTACTCGTGGGTGAAATAGCCCTGCCGTGTTCATCAGTTACGTCAACACATGTAGCAAATGTCATTGCCTGCATATTAACTGAGTTATCAGTGTAAATTGTACTGTGATATTGATTCCTGTCATTTTGACCTGCTGGAGAGCAATGATAGCTGATGAGTGCATATAGCAGTAGGTTTATGGAAAGGGACATGTTGCAGGAAATCCTCTCAAAGTGGCACAAAGTTAGTTTCTATGTGGCCAAGACAGTCAGGGTGTATTTTCAGCATCTGCTATACAGAGATGATGAGCCATTCCAGAAAAGGAGGATTGGCTGCTCTCTGAGACTGGGGTGATGAGACTGGAGGTGGCTGCTTGGGCTGGGTGGGTAGCAGGGCAGGATCTTGCTAGCTGGGACTGTCCCACAACCCCAGCCAGCAGCAGAGCTGATGGGGACATTTGAGGGCAGCCTCAGCCCTGGCCATTGGACACCTCTGTGGGGCTGGGCCAAGACTGAGACAGAACCTCAGCCCTGGCAGCAGAGTGAGTATTCAACCAGAGGTGGATTACAGTGGCAGCATCAGGTTTTCCAAACTTCACTACCGAGAATTCTTATGACTTCAGAAACATCCTAGAATAGATACATTAGTTTAAATTCCATTCAAAGATTCAAAGCATCTACTTAGAACACTCTCATATATCTCTAAATAAGTGGCATATCCTGCATTTAACATGAAAGTGTTTACTAACCTCAAAAACACAGACTACTAAAGAGCTGAAAATACAGTTAATTTGCTGCCGAAAGCAGTTTGGCAGTTCCTGGTATGAGGTCTCCAAAGGTTAAACAGCTCTATTTAAACTAATTTGGACAGATTCATGCCTGCTAGGAGACCTGTGTTCTGGAACTCCTGGGCATGGTGAAAACTACAATGTTGCTGCCTTAGAGAATGAAAAATGTCTTAAGTCTTTATAATTGTGGTGTCACAGAAAGATTCTAGGAGAGGAGGGAGCTGCTATTTTGAAAAGATTTTTGTCTCTGGCAAAATGGGAGCAAGTGTACGAAAACAGGGAAGTTCCTGTCAGGAATTTCAGACTGTTGGGACTTGCTGAGTGAATGACAAAAAATAAGATTCTTCTTTTATACAATGTCCATGAAATGAGTTTTGCTTCCAAATCACTATATCTCTCAGGGGTCAGTACTGGGACCAGTACTATTCAATATATTCATCACTGAGCTGGATGAAGGGACAGAGTGCACTGTTAACAAGTTTGCTGATGACAAAACTGTGAGGAGTGGCTGGCACACTTGAAGGCTGTGGTGCTGTTCAGTGATACCTGGCCAATCTGACCACATGCTGGAGCATAGAAGATTCCACATTAATATAAGGAAGAACTTTTTCACTGTAAGGGTGACAGAGCCCTGGAACGGGCTGCCAAGAGAGGTTGTAGAGTCTCCTTCTCTGGAGATATTAAAAACCTGCCTGGTTGCCTTCCTGACTACTGTAGGTGATCCTGCTTTGTCAGGAGGGTGGGACTAGATGATCTTTCAAGGTCCCTTTCAACCCATAACATTCTGTGATTCTGTGGTTCACTGACAGCAAGTGGCGAACCACTTTTGGTACAGGAGCAAGAGAGACAGTTACAGTGTATGTAGCTGTGTATACAGTATGTGCACAAGTATGTAAACAACCCTGACATCCTTCTCCATCAGCAGATTCTCTTCAGAATTTTCTGTTCTGCTGAATGTGCAGTGTGGCAGTTGTACCAGTTCTGAACTTGACCGGTTTTGAACTAGACAGTTCCAAACCAGATATTAATTTGCTCCAGAGTGGAGAAAAGAATATGTTTTGCCATTACTATAGGAAAGGGGTGAAGGAAGCTTCATTCTGCCCTCTGCTTAAAGACCTGACTTTGGTTTACTGAAAGAGAACAGTTTATCCTATATCTCCTGCAAATTCTAGTTCAGCATTTAAGTCACTTACTACACACTGTAAACTCAGAAAAGTTCACACTGTCTAGTTGAAGGCATCTAAATAAGATGTCTCCATTCAAAGCTGCCACCCATGATCTCTGTGGGGAAAGTGGAAGGCAGCAGCCCTTTAGAGTTGTCTTTGTGGCCCTTTTGAGACATGAACTCCTTTCTGGAAATACCACACAGGAAACATTAAGAGCCTGCATTCTCGTTCAAGTATTTCACTTAAGTAGCTAAAAGGAGAGGGAATGTTGTTTTTTTTTCCCAGAGCTCTCAAACAGAAATTCCCTTTTTGGCATTCTTGTTATCCAAATCTTGGAACAGTTTCTCTGAGATGTCTTTAGTCAGTGCTCAGGCTCTACACACAGTTTATTGCAGATGGAAGACTTAACACACATTCTTCACAACATCTCATCATCATCTGCAATATCAGGGCTCCTGAACTGAACACAGTGAGGAAGCCTTCATGCCCAGGTGTCACGGAGGGGAGAAATTAATTGATGGGAGAGAATATTTATAAAAAAGATATGTATTTATTAACTTCAATATTTTGAACTCTCGCCACCCCCAACCACTGAACTTATAATATTAATATTTATTCTTACACGGTTATGAAGACATTATGGGAATATGTATCAAACTGTAACTGTTATAATAACTAGCAGACATTCAAAGCATTAAACAGAGAGACTTTTCCCCTCGGCTTAAAGCTGCTTGGGGTCTATATACTGTTTGCCCAGCAGGGTGGGCTGAAAGCTTTCTGCTCTATGGCAGATGCAATAGAAATTACAGAGGCATTTACTCACAATTCTGATTAGTTATAAATCACCCTCCGGGGCTACGTCACAGCCTGTGTAAAGTGTCCAACTCCTCAGAGTCTCCGCCTGTGCACTCTGAGGCTGGAATCCTCCTGGCTTCAGGGGAAATAGTCTCTGGCCTTGTGCTGCTGGCTCCTTCTGGATGCTGTGTCCAGGGAATTCGTAGGCAGGATTTCCAGGTGCAGAGGAAATACGATCCCGTGCAGACAAGTGGGTCTGCTCCTGGTAACTCGTGGCGACGGCGCACACCAGGGAATAAGGCAGTGGGCAGGCAGTGGGCATGCAGTGGGATGCACGGCTGCACGGGGAGCCTGAGCTCCGTAAAGGCAGGCTTGAGTGAGCTCTGCAAGTAAGTACGCAGGCAACTGAGTGAGTGAGCTAGTGCATGGGCGAATGAGCCAGTGAGTGAATGAGCTGGCACCTGAGCCTGTGCATCTCTATTTGTCAAACGTGGGCCGAGATCAGTGGTCTCATTGGCCACACAATGACCAATCAGGTTGGCAGTTGTGGGGATCACATGGGCCTAGCACCCGGCAAGCATGAGCTGGGTGTGTGGGAGCTTACATAACCTAAAGCCTGGGCAGGCACCAGGCCCATTGTGCCCCTCTGCGCTCGCCATGTGCTCACCTCTGGCTATGAGCAGAAAAACACGTCCAGGCAGGACAAGGCATATGTAAGTCTGTTTTTGGGCCTACAGGCCCTCCACAACACCAGGTCAGAGTGACGTTTGAACAAAGGTGCTGTACATTATTGGATATTCCAGGGCAAGGAAACAGTGGAATTAAAGTGTATATTGTTGTGGAATGCATTTGTATGTTCCATATTCTCTATGACCAGATCCTCGAATGCTTTCAGCTGACACTGAAGTACCTGAACTTCTACCAAAACCTAACTTAGAGCTGGGAGCTTGGTGGCTTCTGTGTATCGTGGCCTGTAGACACTGCATTCAGGGCTATGAAAAGCTGTTGATCCATTTACGAAAGGCCTTGTTTATAGGCATGTAAACAGTGCAGATAAAATGTATTTAATAACAAGAATAAATTCCAGTTCTGTTTCCTATGCTGAAAGTAAGTGGCTGCTGTTTGGTATTCATTGTGCTAACGGTGGATCTTACAGAACAAGACAGAACTTAATAGGTTAAATTCATTTGAGGTTCATATTGTCTTAACGGAATGATACAAGATGGCAAGAATGTGATTTATATCTACAAAAAGGCTGGAAAGAAGGAGGTATAATACTACTTGCAAATCACACCTCAAAGACTCAGTCAGTTTTTTTTCTTTCTTTATCAACCTGGCTTGAAAGTCCAGATGACTTGTAATGAAAGTTAGGCTGCCTGGTGCATATGGCATCTTGAAAAATTATGACCCCATACTCTTAAAGCTTTGATAAAGTAATAAAAGCTTTAAAGAAATGTGCATGCACAAAACATTGCCTGACAGCTGCCTTAGTCTGGGAAGCAAATGATTTAAGGTATGGCCATGGCCAGACTGCACATAAGTGCTTGCTTTAATGCCAAGTAGTGTAAAAGAATGCTGGGGACTGACGCAGCTCAGACTCAAGTCCAGGGAAAATGTAACATTGTTTTCAGTGAAAGCTGGACTGAGGCCTTGATTAAAAGATAAGAGGATGGTCTTTCTCACCCATGGTTCAAAGGCAGTCTGAGTGCTAGTCAACTGTTTTCCTCCCCCCCCACCCCCACTTCGTAGATGCCTTTGCAGGCTTTTATCTATTCTAGGAGTCCCACGAGACAAGAACATTTCATGCTGATTTCAGGGAACGGACTGAGAAGTTTCAAGAGGCTCTCTGAGAAGCGCTTTTTGCTGCTGGATAAAATCTGAAATATAAATCTACAAGAGAGTAGGGAATTAGCCTAAGAAAAAGGAAAAAAACCTAAGAATGATACAAGAGACAAAAACATGGTGACAGCAAGAAAAACACATTTGCCTCTGAAGCCATGGGCTATTACATTTTTGTCTCTAGAAAGGGAAAACAAGAATTAGAATTCTATTTGGTTGTCTTCAATTGAAAGGCATGGACATAGGGGATGGGAAACAGATACTCTCTAGAAATAGAATGCACTGGTCTGATTTAAGCTTCCTGGAGCCCAGAAGCCTAATAGAACAATAACATAAAGAGGATGCCTTCCCCCTCTTTGGAAAAAAAATAGGTATAGAGAGTGAAAAATGGTGAAACACCCAAAGAATAGTCTTGCTCTGATTTGGAAGTTAAAAAGAAAACTTTAACAGTAAATAAAAGGTATTTCAGGTAGGAAGAGTTGCAAAAGGTATAGTGAAGAGAAACAAGATACAAAATGTATACATACAAAACCAGATTGATGGCAATGGATTCAGGAGGTGGTTGTGCCACCACATGGTAGGCTGGCCACGTGGCAAAGCAGGAGCAGCAGGAACAAGGGTGGTGCTAGCCAGCTGGCAACCAGCAATAGAACAAGGGGACACAGTCTCAAGTTGTGCCAGGGGAGATATAGGCTCAATGTTAGGAGGAAGTTCTTCCCAGAGAGAGTGATTTGCCATTGGAATGGGCTGCCCAGGGAGGTGGTGGAGTCGCCGTCCCTGATGGTGTTCAAGCAAAGGCTGGCTGAGGCACTTAGTGCCATGGTCTAGTTGACTGGATAGGGCTGGGTGCTAGGTTGGACTGGATGATCTTTGAGGTCTCTTTTCTATGATTCTTTTGGGGAGGCAGGGCAGAGAAGGAGCAACAGGAAGTTCCTCTGTTTTTATAGGGGATCCAGACAGGAAGTGGGAGTGGGCTAACCATCGCACTTGAGGTCAGCTTGAGATCACCCCCAGGGAGGGTTCACGAAGACTTGGGGTCATGTTCAGACCACCCCCAGGAGGGATAAACCCTTTACACAGAATAGATGTTCATCCTGTAATGTACTTAGAAAAGTGCTTACCTAAAGTCACTGTCCTTTTAGTAGGAACTTCATCACTTGCTTATTACTTGAGGAAAAATACCCTACCGTTTATGCAAAGCTTAAACAAAACCACAAAGTTTTTATCTACCCACTAATTTCTGAAGGTCTCTATCATAGCACCATCTGAGCATGCATGAATGCCAGCCAGACCGTCAGAATATCCACAGAACATGCTAGAGTTCCTCTTCACTCACTTTAAGTAGATATTTCCTATCATAGATTGTTTCAAACAGGAATTTAACCTCTTATACATGTGTTTGTTTTGTTTTTCACTTTCCTGTCATCTGTATGGGCTGCATTAGTATTTGGAGAGTACAGTGGAAGGAGAAGAAGCGGGAAAAAAATGTATGGTGTTTGCATTTCTTTGATTAGATTGAGCAGCAAACAGCATAAATTTGGGTAGACAAAGAAGCCTTTTATTCCATTTTCGAGCGAGATTAACTGCTAAGTAACTCTAAAGCTTGCACAATTGTGTAGAAAACTGCTATCAGACTAAAAGGATAATAAAATGTTTTGGACAGAAATCCAAACAATGGTGAATAATGAATATCTAGCGATCCATAATTCTGACAAAGGCTTTTCTTTTGAGGCTATGTGTTAGAATTACATGCACATGCTCAAAAATACTGCAGTACTCAGCATGATTTATGTACTCGATAAAATGCCTTACAGCAGCACAAAAATAGTTATATTAGATGCACAACAAACAAACATGCTACTCCTAGAAAACTCAGGTAAGTAACTGGAATAGGAGTCAGTGACTTCAGATGATCAACTTATTTTGAAAGCAGCCAGAATGTCTCAACCCTCTTTGGTCACAAATATATACACTAAATCCTGGTGGCATGGTGGTACAGATTCAGCAATTCCCAGATATGGCTCTGTTATCAGATGAGAGTAAAGAACAATTCTTTTATGCAGGCAAACTTTCTTATTTCTCAAAATCGTCCATGGTCAGATAAACCTGGGGCATCCTAATGCCATGACCTAAGTTAAAACACAAAAGAAGTCCAAAAACCCTGCCTCAGGAGCCCCAGACTCTGGGGATGCAAGACAATAAACCAGTGACTCAAAGAAGTGAGCTGATAAGAAGTCAAAGGGAAAGGGACATAATTGTTTTGATGGAGCTGAAGGACAAGAATGACTACTGACAGTATAGTGGCATCTTTGAAAGAAGTAGAACATACCTCTGAATTTAAACTGAGCATTCCTTTGCAATCATTTTTGCTAAGCAAAGAAAAATATATAGAATCATAGAATCAACCAGGTTGGAAGAGACCTCCAAGATCATCCAGTCCAACCTATCACCCAGCCCTATCCAGTCAACTAGACCATGGCACTAAGTGCCTCATCCAGTCTTTTCTTGAACACCTCCAGGGACGGCAACTCCACCACCTCCCTGGGCAGCCCATTCCAACAGCAAATGTGACTATTTGGATTAATATGTGACTATTTGGATTAAAAAAATTATATTTTAATATGAATGTCTAAAAAAACCAGATTTTTTAATGTCTAATAGAGGGAAGTAATGTTACAGAATATTTTTTTTAAAGAACCGTCTGAGTGGCAAGGAAAATCATCAATATGATGTCGAAGTATGATCAGTGGTAGAAAGCAGAGGAAAAAGATAAGCATGTATCTGGTGAGAAATAACATTTCCCCACAATCTCATTCTAGCTTCAGAGCAACTGAGATTCAGCAAAGTGGAAATTCTGCTGATGTAAAATTGCAATTACCTAACAGCTTTAAAGGAGAAAGCTAAGTGTCCTGTCAGCTGTATGGGCAATGTACTATTTGGTCAATCTGGTATCTTTCAGAATTTATAGATGGAGAAAGCATTTGCTGTTAGGTGCGAAAGTGCTTTGTAGTGAACACAAATAAGTGGACAGAATTGGAGAGGTGAGTTAGGAAGATGTTCTAGTTTAGGCCCACCCAGTGGGCAACTCAACACCATGCAGCTGCTCACTGACTGGTACCCTAACAGCGGAGTGAGGAGGAGAAAATGTAGCAGAAGGCTCAAGGGTCGAGGCAAGGACTGGAGGAACTCAGCAATTACAGTCACTTGCAAAAAAGCATACTTGTCTTGGGAGACAAAAAAACATTGATTTAATTTAAACAATAATAGCAATGCTAATTCACCTATAAAATAAGAGTGAGATAATGAAAGATGCAACCACGTCTTAAAAACACCTTCCCTCCGTCTTTCCCTTTTCTCTGGGCTCATTTCCCTACCTCCTCTGCAGACATTCAGGGGGACAAGGAATGAAACCATCACACATTGTTTCTGCCACTCTGTCCACCTTAGAGGACTCCTCACAGTCTTTCCCTGCTCCAGCGTGGGGTCCCTCCCGTGTTAGACAGTCCTCTGAAAACTTCTGTGATGTGAGTCTTCTTCACAGGGCTGCAGCTCTTCATGAACTTCACCAGCAGACGTTCCTTCTGCTGGGTCCATTCCTCACAGGCTGCTCTGGTGCAGGCTTCCCTCAGAGTCACTGTCTTCCTCTGGCACTAGCCACCTGTTCAGGCTCATGGTCCTCCGAGGGCTGCAGACAGGATTCTGCTCCATGGGCCTCAAGGGGCCTGCCATCTTAACACAGGCTGCAAGAGAATCTCTGCTCTGCCATACCTCCCCCTTTCTTCTGCGCTGACCTTGGTGCCTGCAGAGTTGTTTCTGTCACATCCCACTTCCAACACTTGCCCAGCAGTTCTTTTAAATGCTATTAGGCAGGCACTAATTGATGTGCCCTTGGCCAGAGGTGAACTTGGAGCTGAGGGAACTTCTAGAAGCTTCTTACAGCTGTCCACTACATACAAACCCAATGCAGAAGAAAAAATAGATAGAACAAACAAGAAGATCTGAAGTTGAAGAGGAAAAGCAGCAATCAAAAGTTATATTTGAGTGGAGAAAAAAAAATAGGGCTAGGTAGGTGAAGTAGAAATTGTACAGCAGAGGAGATGGCTCTCATGGAGTACTTTAACAGTGATACAGTGATTTTACCCTGAGAAAAGATTCAGAGTGTTGGGTTAGAGAAATGGAAGGAAATGAGAAAGAGAAGGCTCACATAAAGCAGGTACAGTGAAACTGGCAATGCACAAAGTGAATGTTGTTGATAGACTTAGGAAAGAGAGTTGTTGATGTGTTGGCTATGAAAAAGGTATCAAAACAAAGACCTGTTTACGCTGTAGATCTCTCCTGGAACTGTGATAGCATACTTTTGTTGATTAGCATTTTAATGAGACATAATAAAATACAATATAAGGATGTAATCTCTGCACAAATGCTCGAGGAAATGAAAGACTAACAACCATTGCATAATTTCAGCGTAGAGAAGTTATTGCCCAATTCAGATGTCAAAACTCTGCAAATAGAGATGCCTTGGTCCTACTAGGTTAATGTTCAATTTGTTCTATTGCCATTCCAAACATCAAGGAACATAGGCAGTAATATTTTTAATTTGGATATTTAACCTTTATTCCAGTAATTTCTCTTCTGGATGAAGTGAAGCCTAGAGCTGAAACAATCTAATTGACAGTAACGATTTTCACCTAATTCTGTGATTAGGCAAGGGTCTTCCCATATTTTCCCCTAAATCAATATTCCCAGGACAAAAAAGGGCTGTTCCTTCAATTGCTGATTTGTTGAACATAGCCATTCTGAAATACTGAGTTTCTTTAGAACAGCAGGTAGTAAAGTTTGCGATAATTTTTTAATAGAGTTTTTTTTTCAGTTAAATAATGTCAGTTTATTGAAGCCTCACTGATGTCTGGATTGTGACCACAGGGACACCTAGCTGAAGTTATGTCGGGTGAGCTCCTAAGAAGGACAAAACCATCCTGAGTTATTTAAAAAGGAGAACTTTTAAAAAGCCTCCCCCCACCCCCCCATCACAGTATTTGATTTGGATGCTTCATCGAAGTAGAAATGGAGTTTGAAGTCAATTTTCCATACAAGTTGGTAAAGATTCTTTCTTAAATGACTTCACTTGCACAATGATATTTAATATTCTCAAGAATAGTATGAGGAATACAAAGTAGCAAACCAGGGAGCAGAGAGTTGGATAAATAGGGAATTGAAGACGAGGTACCATTAAGTAAATCAGGAGTGAGTCTTCTTCAAGGGCAAGGGAAAAACAAAATGTACACTGCAGCTCCATGGCAGTAGGTGTAACATTTTAATAGCTGGCAGGCTGCCTGTATCTGATGCAGTCGTTCAAATAGGCAGATGCTGGACTGGATAAATGGAAGGGCATGTAAGGACACAGAGTCTAGCTCCTCACTGCGTTTATTATCACAATATCTCACCGACTGCAGAATGTGGGAAGAAAGTTCACTGAGTGTTAAGAGAGGCTTTATACTGACAACCTGACATGGAGGCTTTTGCTGTGATAAATGGAAATGAAAGTCACAGAACAGCTGAAACTATTCTATGTGCAACTCAACTACCACTTGTAACATTTACCAGTGAAAAAGCCTCTCTCCCCCAACTCAAATTGAGTTGATACGTAAATTTAACTCCTATGATTTATATTCTTGCATGAGTAATCTTATAGTACAGAGTTCTTTATTAGGAGGTATTTTAAAGCCTGCACACTTCCATTTTTACAGAAAGCAGTTTGTTTTTTTTTTTTGACTGGGTATGATCAGTGGCGTGTTTGATTAGAGACGCTGGGTCTGTACCTCAGTGCTCTGTGCCACCCTAGAGCACCCAGCTGATAAAGCCTGACAATTGGCAAACTGGTGACAATAAAGCTCACCATTTTAGAGCAGAAAGCTCTCAGGTTTTCCTTCTTGTTTATTATGTTTTAGGGCTGATACTAACTTTTGTCTCACCCAAGCCAGTGGGGATATGATTTTTCTTTTAAAAATAGAAGAATTCTCATTTTTCTGTATATGATTCTGCATATAGATTTGCCTCAGTGCATTTGAAAAGAAAAGCCAGTTTTAAACCACTGTGCATTTTTCTTATGTTATGGAAGCACTCCACACATTTTATGCAGGTGTGATGTTATTGCTACTAAAAAAATGTCTCAAGAGAAAAGTTCTAACGCTCTCACTTGGTTTCTAAGGAAGGATGCTCAGGTTTACAGAGCTGCATAGCGCCTGATTGCAGTGGGATGAATTGCAGTCATAGAGGGTATGATATCACTTGCCCAGGTACAAAACCCAGCTCGTTAGAAAGTACATCTGTAGCAAATATCTGTTGCTGCCGTGAACAGTGTCACAGGTGTCCATGAGTCAGCACTGCAGTCCATCCTATTTTAACGCAGACACCAGCCCAAAAACTTCCACCAGAAAATCACACGGCATGCAGCCGCAGCTGTAATATGCACAGGGATCCTCCTGCTGGGTTGCAAAAATGAATTAAAAGGGAAAGAAAACGTTAATTTGCTCGTGCAGCCCTGTTTTTTGGTGGATTTTAAAATCTTCTTTCCCCCCCCCCCCCCCCCCCGGTGAGTAATGACTGTTCTCTGCTACTTGATAGCCGAGGCTGGCAGCGCTATGGCAACCAGGCTGCGGGGAGGGCGGAGGGGAAAAGTCGCTTAGCAACTGGAGGCTTTAGACAGTCAAGGCTGGTTTAAAGTACAGCCGTTAAAAAAACCCAAACAACTAATACAAACAGAACAGCAACACCCCCCTCCCTCAAAAAAGAAAAGCAAAATCCACCCAAACCCACAGTTGCTACCATGATAAAAAATTAAGATGTTTAAAACATAGATTGGAACAGTTAAAGGTTTAATAATAATTTAAAAAAGCACTACAAAGCCAAGAAAAAAATGAGAGAATGCATTGGGGGATAGAGGGGGAAGAGAAAAGAAAGAAGTGAAGATACTTTACAGTGGGCATCCTAGATGCAAGACTCATCAGTGCAAACGGCAGCCCTAAACTAGCCCTGACTCTTCCGTGTCAGACCGCAATAGTCTTCTGTATAGCAGAACCCCACCGGCATCATCTCTCCTGCTCTCTGGGAGTCCAGTGGGGCTGGGTGGGTACAGCCTTAAGCCCACCTCTCCACCCATAGTCGCTGAGCAAGGCTCCCATGGGTTTGTTGGCACACAGAGCCTGCTGGCAGTGGGGCCACGACTCCTTTGGGAGGTGAAAGGTGCAGTGCCTGTGTAATCTTGCTTTTGCTCGTTGTTATTATTTATAGCCTTCCTCCAGCGTAATAAGGACTCTATGAGCAAGGAAAAAATACAAAAGGTTATCCAACATAGCAATTCAGATTTTTAGTAATATTTTCCAGAGATGTTTTTCCAGTGCTCCAGGCACCCTAGCACTTCATTAATATTGCAGTAAAATCTCGGCAACATTACATTAATCACTCTGGTGGGAACCCAGCCAGTCAGGCACCTCTTTTTCAGTCCTCCATCCTCAGCCTTCTCTAAGCACTGTCTCAAACAGACGTCTTTCACTGCATGCTTGGAAAGTTGCCCAATTTGAGCTATTTTGAACTAACAAAGGGACAATTTCATCCAAAGACACAGAACCCCCACAGAGCTGCTGCCCTCCCCCCTCTCTCTAATGCAGTGGGGGGTTGGGTGTTTCTGCTGACCATCACTCAGGCAGGAAAACATGAAAGGAGAGACTTGCATTGGTCTGACTTTGCAAGTTTGCCTGGAGACCTACGGGGAGCTAGCTCTGGTATCTGCTGGTATGAAGAGCTGCAGACTCCTTGTGGAGTGCAGGGTCCATCAACCGAGCTGTGACATTCTGTGCACTCCACGGGGTTTGGTTTCGGTGCTGGTTTTGGTTTTAACGCAGAGAAATCAGTTTACTACTGGAAAAGCCACATCAAGCAAAAATCAGAATAGAAACTGGGAATGTGTCAATCTAGTCAGATAATGGCATAGTCAAGTCGCAGGCAGGTTGGCAGGCAGATCTGGACGGCGTAGTTTCTCTTCCAGCCAAGCAACCCAAGTTGCAGTCAGAATAGACACTGCCCAAGGTCCTGGCCGCCCCTGCACCCTGGCCGGCCCTGGCAGCAGGGCCTGCCCTGGCAGCTGGGCTTGTTCTGTCTGTCTGCCGGCTCCCTCGGACTCTGCAGTGGCCAGCTGCTGATGGACAGACGGCTCTCCGGCTGCAGCCTCGCCCAGGCTCGGGGGCTCCTGGCAGAACCAGTGTTTTCAGGGCTTAGAACGCTTAGAGCGGGATTTTTGTGTGCACGTTTACCAGCAGCATTGTCTCCCCAGTAGATAATGCTGACTAAATGGGTACTTCACAAAGGCACAAACGAGTCAGCTTGTGACTGATACACAATACTGGTTAACAAGACACATAAAATGGTGGTATTAGTGGGAGGAAAGAAAAGTTCAACTTCCTGTCAGTCATAGGTTCATTAGAAAGTAAAGAGTTGTTAGCAAGCAAAAAAGCTCTTTACATGCGTGAAAATGGTACTAGTTTTGAAAAATCAATAGAGGAAAAATAATCTTGCTTTAGTGCTGGTGGAACTAACGGAAACTATCTTCCCTCAAGTGAACTTCTGTAGTAGAATGTAGAGGTGTTTTAGGCCAGGGTGGATGAGGCTCTTGCCAGCCTGATCTAGGGTAAGGTGTCCCTGCCTGTAGCAGAGGGATTGGAACTAGATGATCATAGAATCATATAGAGTCATAGAATCAACCAGGTTGGAAGAGACCTCCAAGATCACCAAGTCCAATCTAGCACCCAGCTCTGTCCAATCAACTAGACCATGGCACTAATTGCCTCAGCCAGGCTTTTCTTCAACAACTCCAGGGACAGCGACTCCATCACCTTCTTGGGCAGCCCATTCCAATGGCAAATCACTCTCTCTGGGAAGAATTTCCTCATGACATCCAGCCTAGACCTCCCCCAGCACAACTTGAGACTGTGTCCCCTTGGTGTCTTGCTGGTTACCTGGCAGAAGTGACCAACTCCCACCTGGCTACAGCCTCCCTTCAGGTACTTGTAGACAGCAATGAGGTCACCCCTCTTCTCCAGGCTAAACACCCCCAGCTTCCTCAGCCTCTCCTCATAGGCCTTGTGTTCCAGGCCTCTCACCAGATTTGTCCTCCTCCTTTATTGCTTTACAGCATTTTTGTTTGACAAGTTGCACAAACCCTACTTCAATTCTGTTTCCCTTGGAGCAGAGTTGCAGCCCACCTCACTTGTGTGATCTCACAACTCAAGTAGCTGTGGATTTGAACGTTGTCCCTGGAATAAGGTACCACACTCAAGTCTAGAATGTAAGAATCCTGATACAACTGTGAATGTGTAGATTCACTCATCTCTCTACGCTCTTGATCAGCCTTGCACTTGAAAAAGTCCCAAAGGTGGAAAAGTCCTGTTGTTGAAAATATCAATGTAAGACATGGAACTATTGTGATGTGCATGGGCACTGTCATTTCATAGAATCATAGAATCAGTCGGGGTTGGAAGGGACCACAAGGATCATCTAGTTCCAACCCCCCTGCCATGCCCAGGGACACCCTACCCTAGAGCAGGCTGCCTACAGCCTCATCCAGCCTGGCCTTAAATGCCTCCAGACATGGGGCCTCAACCACCTCCCTGGGCAGCCCATTCCAGGCTCTCACCACTCTCACGCTCAACTTCCTCCTCACGTCCAGCCTGAACCTGTCGACCTCCAGCTTTGCTCCACTCCCCGATATCCTGAAAAGTCCTTCCCCAGATTTTTTTGTAGGCCCCCTTCAGATACTGGAAGGCCACAAGAAGGTCACCTCACAGCCTCCTCTTCTCCAGACTGAACAGCCCCAACTCTTTCAGTCTGTCCTCATAGGAGAGCTGCTCCAGCCCTCTGATCATCCTCGTGGCCCTTCTCTGGACATGCTCCACCAGGTCCACATCCCTCTTGTAATGAGGGCTCCAGAACTGGCTACAGTACTCCAGGTGGGGTCTCAGCAGAGCAGAATAGAGGGGGAGAATCACCTCTTCACTATTCTTCTGTGTCAGTAGTGCCTCCAGGAGGACCTGCTCCATGATCTTACTGGGTACAGAGGTGAGATTTACTGGGCTGCTGGCTGCCTGTGGTACCAGTGAGGTACTGGATTCAGCTGTGTAGGTTGTAAAGGTTAGTTTTACTTTGCAGTAAATAACGAATGGAAGTATTAACATGGGAAGGCAAATGAATTATCTTTTTGTTAAATGTAACTTTTGGGAAAAGGTAGTGGTAGGATCTAATTTTAATGTAGTTCTTAACCATTTCCGTCCTGCAACAATATCCTAAAAGGGAAAAGGGTCTGGGGGTCTTAGTGGATGGGAGGTTGACCACAAGCCAGCAACACACTCTTGTGGCCAGGAGGACCAGTTCCACTCTGGGGTGTGTTAAAAGGGGTGTGGGTAGTAGCTCCAGAGAGATTCTCCTGCCCCTCTACTCTGTCCTGGTTGAGGCCACATCTGGAGTAATGTGTTCAGTTCTGAACCCTCCCCCCCCAGTTGAAGAGGGACATAGAACTGCTTGAGAGAGTCCAGCACAGAGCCACAAAGATGATTAAGGGAATGGAACATCTCTCTTACAAGGAGAGACTGAAGGAGCTGAGGCTCTTGAGCTTGGAGGAGACTGAGGGGTGACCTCATCAATGTTTATAAATATGTAAAGGGTTAGTGCCAGGCTCTGCTTGGTGATGCCTGATGACAGGACAAGGGGCAATGGGTGGAAGTTGAGGCATAGGAAGTTCCATGTAAATGTGAGGTGGATTTTTTTTCACTGTGAGGTTGTGAGGTCTCCCATTCTGGAGATATTCATAACATGCCTGGATGCTTTCCTCTGTGATCTGGTATAAGTGATCTTGCTCTGGCAAGGGTGTTGGAAAGGATGATCTTTTGAGGTCACTTCCAGCCCCTGATATTCTGTGATTCCATGCAATTACATATGCCCTTAGAGGATGAATAAAACCAGAACTATGGAAAAACTAACATGATAATATACAACTGGAAATGATTATAACAGGTACAAGAGCAAGATATATTTTCTCAGCCCCTCTGTTTTCTTTGCTAAATTTTGGGTATTTCACCTTTAAAGTTTAATGGTCTTCATTGGGAGTTTCTTGCACCCCCAAAAGCCTGATCATTTTCTGCTTTATATGGAAGGGACTTTTTATTTATGATTATCATCACTGGGAAAGTCTGTGAAGACAAATGTGTTGCCCTAGTACCATCTAGTGGAGGGAATGCTGGAGAAAGATTTCAATTAAAGGAGAAGTTATCATAGAATCATAGAATTAGTCAGAGTTGGAAGGGACCACAAGGATCATCTAGTTCCATATGGCAGGGACACCCTACCGTAGATCAGGCTGGCCACAGCCTCATCCAGACTGGCCTTAAACACCTCCAGGGATGGGGCCTCAACCACCTTCCTGGGCAACCCATTGCAGGCTCTCACCACTCTCATGCTGAACAACTTCCTCCTCGCTGTTCCAGCTGTTCCTCCAGCCTGAACCTAACCACCTCCAGCTTTGTTCCATTCCCCCTAGTCCTGTCACTTCCTGATATCCTAAAAAGTCCCTCCCCAGCTTTTTTGTAGGCCCCCTTCAGATGCTGGAAAGCCACAAGAAGGTCACCTGGGAGCCTCCTCTTCTCCAGGCTGAACAGCCTCAACTCTCCGTCTGTCCTCATAGCAGAGCTGCTCCAGCCCTCTGATCATCCCAGTGGCCCTTCTCTGGACACACTCCAGCATCTCCACATCCCTCTTGTAATGAGGGCTCCAGAACTGGCTGCAGTACTCCAGGTGGGATCTCAGGAGAGCAGAGTAGAGGGGGAAAAATTACCTGCCTTGACCTGCTGGCCACACTTTTCTTGCTCCAGCCCAGGCTCTGGTTGTCCCTCTGGGCTGCAAGTGCACACTGCTGGCTCCTGTTGAGCTTCTCATCCACCAGCACCCCTAGTCCCTCTCCTCAGGGCTGCTCTCCAGCCAGTCACTGCCCAGCCTGTATTTGTGCTTGGGATTGCCCGAACCCTGATGCAGGACCCTGAATTTGGTCTTGTTGAACTTCATGAGGTTGGCTTGTGCCCACCTCTCCAACCCGTCCAGGTCCCTCTGAATGGCATCCCTTCCCTCCATCAAATTGTTGGATCTCATTAAGGGAATGTCAATTCTTTGAGGAAAGAAGATGCAAGCCTTACAAACAGTTGCCTTCAAATTGCACAGAGACACTTTCAAGGCTTCTTGTTCCCAAGTCTCACCAAAATTAGTACACTACCTAGGAATGAAATGCCTTTTAATAATGCAGACCATAAAGCTTAGAAGTATTTTGAAAATTTCCCCTGTTTTCTGAAGAAATTTATAGGTAAACCATGTTTCACTGGTGCCACCTGTTTCTTATTTGACATCTGGACAGCAAATACTCTAAAGCCAAGAAAGTCACTGCAGTCTGCAAAGCAAGATAGAGAGCTGTAATTTAAATGCCTGAATGTCAGCCACAGTATGAGGAATTAGATGTGGCCCAAGGGAGGGATGCATAAAATGAAAGCATGCCTATAGCAATAAGCCTTGCATCAGAGGAAACAATGATTGAATATGTAATGTGTGGATTTGAATGGCTTCCGCTCGCCTTCTTGCTGTTTGCAGCAGTCACTACACAACAGAGAAAGCCTTTCCAGAGGTGAAACCTATTTAGAGGTGAAGCAAGCAGAGTGGTTGTACCAAAAAGTGGAGCAGATGCACCTCATGACCACATTCTTTTACACACTCTGGGACAGCAGAGAAGTGAACAGGTCATATATGCAGCTCAATTTCAGCTGACTTCTGGCTGATGGCTGCTGATTTGTCCCTCTCCTTCCCCTGATTGTCCTCCCCAGTGTTCCATTAGTCATGTGTGTACCTTCTTTTCCTTATTTCATTCTACCTATCTGTTTTGTTCCTACAGAATAAAATAACAAACAAACAAGCAAACCACACAAAAAGAAAAGCAACCAAACCCCAGAAAGAACACCGAGAGAGTTAACTCCTGTATCTTATTATATCAGGGCAGCAGTCTATACAAGTAAGAGTAAAATTCAATAGTAGTAAGTATAAGGCAGGAAAGCCAGGATGGGGAAAATATTGGAAATCAAAGCATATAATTTGCTTTTGGAAGATGGAGTACTGAGCTAGGCAGAATAAAAAGGGGATAATTTTTAGTGGTGCTTGACTATCTGGCAATGTTCCTATCTTCAGATAGAGTGCTAATTTTTCAACTATGCAAAGTGTCTCCTGGGGCCACAGAGTACCTCTGAAAATGAGGTCCAGTGGTTGGACATCAGACTTTAGTAATGAGCACTAAGCACAAGCAAAATGCCTCAAGGTACCAGTGAGGCAAGCAACCAACCAACCCTTTATTTGCAGTGTTCAAGTTCTTTAGAATAGTAGTGGTCACACAGCAGCAATCAAGAGAAGAGCTACTTGGGACAAAAAGAGGAGGGAATTACTGTCAGATAACAAAGCAGCAGTGCCCACATGGAGTACTGTGTGCAGTTCTGGAGCCCCCAACACAAGAAGGATATGGAACTGCTGGAGCAGGTCCAGAGGAGAGCCACGAAGATGATCCGAGGGCTGCAGCACCTCTGCTATGAGGACAGGCTGAGAGAGTTGGGGCTCTGCAGCCTGGAGAAGAGAAGGCTTCGAGGAGACCTTAGGGTGGCTTTCCAGTATCTGAAGGGAGCCTACAGGAAGGCTGGGGAGGGACTATTGACAAGGTCTGGTAATGTCAGGACGAGGGGGAATGGGTTTAAGCTGGAGGAGGGGAGATTTAGACTGGATGTTAGGAGGAAGTTCTTTACAGTGAGGGTGGTGAGGCACTGGAATGGGTTGCCCAGGGAGGCTGTGGATGCTTCCTCCCTGGAGGTGTTTAAGGCCAGGCTGGATGAGGCCTTGAGCAGTCTGCTCTAGTGGGGAATGTCACTTCCAATGTCTTGGGCATGAGGCTGGATGATCCTTGAGGTGCCTTCCAACCTAAACCATTCTATGATTCTATGATTCTATGGTTCTGTGATTCACTATAGTCTAAGTCCATAGCTGTAGCATACATTGGTTATGATTAGCATGGTAGATCAAAGAAATTTGGAATCTGATTTGAGGCTCTCATGATGCTTTAATTATCAGGAGTTGTACAGTGTCTTTCCCAGGCAATTCTTCCAGAAGTAGGTATTGTAAGTATGAGTGTTACCTCCATGGCTGTAGCTTATACTCTGTCCATCTGAGACAGGGAACCCGACCTGACACCTACAGCAGTCTTTCAGGAGACTTTAGGCCTCCATCTCTGTCACCACCAAGGGTCAGCACACCTTCAGTGACCAGCTCCATGCTGAAAGACCTTGAGGGACAAGCCCAAGCCAACAACCTTGGTTCTCTTGGTGGTGCATGGAGATGCTAAAAGCTCATCTAGGTTATCACACCTGAACTTTGTGACTTTGTGTGAGAACATTTAGCTAGACTACTGCCTATGCAAACCATGCCCCAAAACTTGCTTAGAGAAGAGGTCTAGAGGGAACACCATAGTGACTTCTGAGACCATGAGTCTAGAGGAAATTACATGGTCATGGGTATCAGTTCTAACTGTGCAGCCATGCAATATCCCTAAGGCTCAGTCTGCCTGAGAAGGGGAAGATGCTCATGTAAACACAGGCAAAGGAAACGGAGGCAAAGAGCAGGAAGAGCCTGTCTGCCTCTGCCATGTGTCAAGTCCCATGCTACTTCCCTGCTGTGTCTGTAGACTGTACTGCCAAGTGAATGGAGAGCCTTATGCTAGTTCCAGCATCTTGCTGGGAAAGGAGGGGGCATTGGAGATCAATAACAGAGCTTTGGCTGGGTTTGCTGGGTGACTGCTGCCATGTGCTGCGCCACTGTTTGGCAAGATCTGAGAATGCCACCAAAAGCCCTCTGTTCCTTGGTAATTGGTTTTACTGGTCTGGAATTGACTGCTGAGTGTCCTGTCTGAGAATTCTGCTTACTTCTCCTCATGAGGGACTGCAGACTGAAAACATAAATGTTCTTGCAGAAGCCTGAGATCCTAGGGGGCACTGGCCAAAGTTGGTATAAAAGGTCTCTTCTGAGTCTTGGTGTTTTCCCTGCCTCTGTTCATCTGTCTTGAGAATGGATCAGTTCCTCTTTTGCAAGAGTTTCCTCAGTCCAAGCAGGTTCTTTAGGATCTTGCCCTGTAAGTGGCAATCTCTGACCAGAACAGCCCCTGGAAGGCTCTCTGTGCTTATGTGTTACGTTTTTTAAATGCCAAAACAGACCACAAGTCTCAGGTGGAACTGTGGAGCGTTGTACCCCACAATAAGATGCATTGCATGCCCAGTTCACACCTGGGTTGAACCTCCCTGCTGAGCTCCCAGCTCTCACCAATGCCTGGGCTCACTTCTGCAAATTAGTTCACTCGAGGATATCATGGACAGGACTGCACAAAGTGCAAGTCCTTCCACCCTACACAATTTTCCAATGCTATCCCAGCAGGTTTTACATCCTAGTGTTGTGCACACTATGATGTAGCAGCTGGAGTGAAATCAATTCAAAAAAGCACATCTGGAAGAATTTGGCCAAACACTTATTTACCTTAAGATCCACTGGGAACTCCACCCATCAAATCCATATTTCTTCAGCTTAGAGAGAAGATTGTTGTGGGGGATTGTGTCAAAAGCCTTACAAAAGTCCAGATAGATGACATCTGTTGGTCTCCCTTGTCCACTGATGTAATTACACCATCGTAGAAAGCCACTAAGCTTTCATCATAGTTTGTCTGCATTTGAAATGCAAGCTTCTAGTAACTTGATTCACTGATTAGCCAAATACAAGTTGGTCTGATCTATGTTACGGGAGCACTAATCCAACTTACCCACTTAAATCTCTGTGCTTACATTTCTGAAGTAAGTTCAACTGTCTTTCTTTAAGTCTTTTATAATTCCTTTTTCTAAATGCAAACATGGAATGACTCCATTTAGAGGTAGATATTTTTTGAAAAATAAAAAGGAAAAGGAAAAGAAAAAGANAATCATAAAAGCAAGAAGAAAAAAAGAAAAAAGGAAAAGGAAAGAAAAAAGTAAAAAGAAAAAAAGAAAAAAGGAAAAGGAAAGAGAAAAATAAAAAAGTAAAAAGAAAAATAAAAAAGAAAGAAAAAGAAAAAAGGAAACGAAAAAGAAAAAGGAAAGAAAAAGGAAAAAAGCAAAAGGAAGAAAAATAAAAAAAACAGAAAAAGAAAAAGAAAAAAGAGCCCTCAGTATGGAGTATCATTCTGGAAAGGAAGATCATACTGGAAGATGGTACTGTTTACAGTGGCAGCTANGAAGAAAAATAAAAAGAAAAAGGAAGAAAAAAAAGAAAAGAAAAAGAAGAAATAGGAGAAGAAAAAGAAGAAATAGGAGAAGAAAAAGGAAATAGAAAAAGTAAAAGGAAGAAAAATAAAAAAAGCAAAAAAAAAAGGAAAAGGAAAAGTAAAAGGAAGAAAAATAGTAAAAAAGAGGAAAAATGGAAAAGGAAGAGGAAAAAGAAAGAAAATAAAAAGAAAAAAGAAAAAGAAAAAAAATATGAAAAAGAAAAAGGAAAAAGAAAAAAAAGTCAAAAGACGAAAAATAAAAATCAGAAAATCAAAAAGGAAAAGGAAAAAGAAAAAAGTAAAAGGAAGAAAAATAAAAAAAACAGAAAAAGAAAAAGAAAAAAGAGCCCTCAGTATGGAGTATCATTCTGGAAAGGAAGATCATACTGGAAGATGGTACTGTTTACAGTGGCAGCTAATGCAAAATGCAACCCTAAACACTGCTGGAGTGCAGTTGGTTTTCAGAAGTGGGCTGGTAACAAATCTAGCAACAATTGTATTAGTTTTATACTTGGCAAGAGTCAAGGAAATGCCACCCGTGTTTGAAACTGCTGCAGTAACATGATTATTGCCTAGCTCAGCTGAATGTGATCCAGAAAGCTGAAGTTGATGTAGCTACTCTGTAGGGAAACAGAATAATTGGGCTTTGAAAGAAAGAGAAGCAGAAACTTGGATGTTCTTTCATTCCAGCTGTCTGCTGTCCAAGAGCACTGTACTTTTTCTCAAATGAATATATGGGGGACCCAAAAAATGGCAGTGCCTATAACCTGCCTTCATCTTGATGCTGTCTGTGTCCCTAGGCACTTCTTTTCTGTGAGCTGGTAGGGAATTTCGGTAGTCATGGATGGTGGCAGACCCAGCCAAAGTCAAATGTGAGCTGCAGAGCAATGGAAGCTGGATTGCATAAAGCAATGAAAGCAGAGGTGGGTCTGTCTCAGATAGGTACCTAGACATAGATGGGATGTGTTGTACTAACAGATGCTTTTTTTTTAACTGCAAGCTAATTGATTTTATTCAAAGCACCAGACGGGGCTGGGGGGGGGGGGGAAATAAAATATAATGTTGGTTTTCAGTGGGGTTTTTTTTGGAGCAAAAGAGAACTTACTAGATCTGCAGAGCAAATTAACTCCAAAGTGCTCTGTTTTCCACTGAATACCTAACATTAAAGGCTTTAATGTTCATTGCAGATGAACTGGGATCCAGGCTGCTTTTATGCCATGTAATTGCCAAGGAAGCAACTGGCTGCAGTTTCCGAGAACTGAGAGCAAGTTATAGCGTCATGAATGACGCAGCAGAAGAGCCCACAATGAAAGCTTGATTCATGGCCACTCAGTGTTAACAGCAAGAATCATCTTCCTGCTTTGCACTAAGCTAGGTTGGCTTGGTGAGAAGGGCAATCTGTCCTAAAGTCTGCAATTATCAGATATTTGGGGAATTAAATTATGAAAAAATGATTTTATTAGGTATTTTGTTAAAATATTGTGTGATGGTTTGGGTGTTACCTGCCCCCCTACACTTAAGAAAATCACCCAGACTAGTCTCAGCAGAGCTGGAAATGGGAATGAAGCTTTATATTTACAGCTTAGCACAATGTACAAGCAGACATTTACAATATATACACCTACATACAGTAATATACAAGTTGAAAAGTAATACAGAAACACAACAGCCCTCCCAGAAAACAGAGTCCCCAGGAGGGGCTCGCAACCACCCTTCTACCTCCTTCCTATCCCTCTACCTTACCCCAGAGTTTGCCTTACATTCAAGGTGAGTTTGGAAGATTGGCCAGGGGGGTTTGGAAGCAGACAGATTAGTTAGATGGCGGGTTAGAGAGAGAAGTGCAGCCCAAAGCCAGAGAGCAACTGCGTTATCTATGTTTGCGTTCTTGTTTTTATACATCTCAGCAAACCTATGAGTGAAGCAGACATCACCATTGTTCCCTTTTCACAGCCTATAATCTAATTCTTCTCACCAAAAAAAAAACCCAAATTCAAACTCAAACTAGCACATATTGGTTGCCCTAAAACTCTAAAAAACACCAACGTTGTGTATCCATGCTGAATAAACCACAGAATAGTTTCTAGACTTAGCACTGAAGCTGTAAATGTGGCTATTGATCTAGTAAGCTGTGCTATACTTCATATATGATAATGAAACATTAATCTTGGGGAAAACAATCCTTCAAAGCTCTAAGCCTTGCATGCTTTTTGTTGGTGGTTTTTGTTCTGTGTGGTTTTGTTGTTTGTTTTTTTTGTTTGTTTTTTCTTCCACTGAATTTGCTAAGTCATAGGATCATAGGGGTTGGAAGGGATCCAAGGAGATCGAGTCCAACCCCCCTGTTGGAGCAGGACAATACTATCTAACACAGATCACAGAGGAACACATCCAGACAGGCCTGGAAAGTCTCCAGAAAAGGAGACTCCACAACCTCCCTGGGGAGCCTGTTCCAGTGCTCTGGGACCCTTACAGTAAAGAAGTTCCCCCTTGTGTTGAGGTGGAACCTCTCGTGCTGCAACTTACACCCATTGCTCCTTGTCCTATCCCAGGGAGCAAGTGAGCAGAGCCTGTCCCCCGCTCCTGGTCAGCCTTCAGATACTTATAAACATTTATCAAATCCCCTCTAAGTCTTCTTTTCTCCAGACTGAAAAGCCCCAGGTCCCTCAACCTCTCCTCATAAGCCGTACCCTGCAGTCCCCTAATCATCCTCGTAGCCCTCCGCTGGACCCTCTCCAGCAGATCCCTGTCCCTCTTAAACTGGGGAGCCCAAAACTGAACACAGTATTCAATATAAGGTCTCAGCAGGGCAGAGTAGAGAGGGAGGAGAACCTCCCTTGATCTGCTGGACACACTCCTCCTAATACAGCCCAGGATCCCACAGTCAGTTGGACATTGCAAAGGCAGAGGGACAGACATCATAATTTCCCTTCTGCTAGCTGAAAGAATTTTATGGGGACATCGAAAATATGAAATGCTTTGTTGAGTAGTTGGCACTAATGTCATTTTTAGGAGCATAGAGAGAGCATGGCAGTTGCTTTTCATGGTGTCTGGAGAACGTTTATCAAAGAAGGACTACATAAACAACTACCATGCACAGGTTTTAATGTGTACAGTGCTATATAAGCAGTCAATTTAAATGTGAGGTGGTGCCCTACACATTCAGAAGGGTTGTTTTCTTCCTTACTGTCTCATTTCCAGCTCATAACGTATCGTACTACATACTTGAATAGCTAAGAGGAGTTGTTCTTTGTCTAAAAATTAAAGGGCTCTACCACCATCATCGCAAATGCTGCATTACATTTGAGGGTTGGCAGGCTTTTAAGGTCACCTCTCTTTTAAGTTTCAAAATGCTTGCTCATATCCAAGTTTTCCTGCCAGGAGGACTCAATTCATTAACTTGCACTTATATGAATGGCTATTTTATTGGTTCTTTAACTGAACTTTTATGCTGGCTGCCTGCTGTGTCCTGAGTGCTGCAAGCATTTCAGAAAGTAGTACATGCTGTGAAGGCAGCCCTCTCTGTAAATAATGTTCCAATTAATAAGACAATTATACAGCACCGCAGCACTTCCTTGGCGTTCTCTGTTACTGCAATGTTGGTCAGAGCGCAACAGTTAAGATAGCATCAATGTTTTCATATAAACCCTTCTTTCCAGAAACTTAGACATAGAATTTTGAGGAAGTGTAGTCTAAATGATTAGATCAGACTGTGTCCAGTTCTGGGCCCCTCAATTCAAGAGACACGTCGAGATACTAGAATGTGTCCAGAGAAGGGTGATGAAGCTGGTCACAAGAAGGCAACAATCCTTGTGAAGAGAGGATGAGAGCTGGGGTTGTTTAGCCTGGAGAAGAGGAGGCTCAGGGGGGACCTCACTGCTGTCTACAACTACCTGAAGAGAGGTTGTAGACAGGTGGGGGTTGGTCTCTTTTCCTGGGCAACCAGCAACATAACAAGGGGACACAGTCTCAAGTTGTGCCAGGGGAGATACAGGCTGGATGTTAGGAGGAAGTTTTTCACAGAGAGGGTGATTGGCATTGGAATGGGCTGCCCAGGGAGGTGGTGGAGTCACTATCCCTGGAGGTGTTAAAGAAAAGGCTGGATGAGGCACTTAGTGCCATGGTCTAGTTGATTGGGTAGGACTGGGTGCTAGGTTGGACTGGATGATCCTGGAGGTCTCTTCCAACATGGTGGATTCTATGATACTGTTCTATGATAAGTCAGCGTGGCAAAGGACCAGAAAGGGATGCATTTCACAGTCTCTTTATATAAAACTGTTCATAGATTATATGAGTGAAATTAAAATGAGAAGAGGGGGGTTGGTTTAGAGTCTTTTTATATGAAATGCTTTCTACTTTATGAGTTATGAGAGTAAAACCAGAATGGAAATGTATCTTCAGTTACTATTTAAAATGTATACTAAAGCTCTCCAAAGGCATTTTAAACTGAAATTTTACAGGTCATTAGTCTGTTATATTAATGAGTTTTGTGTGACTGGAGATTGAAATATCTAAGGTCCAGATACAACCTGTAAAGATCTAGGTAGAATTTCGCTGCTGCAAACAAAAGATCCTGCACATGCCCTCCAACTGAGCTGCTGTGTCACTCTGGAGATGCCTGTGGTCTGAAACCACTTTGTTCTTCTAGTTCAAAGTTCCTCAAATGCTTTGCTTTGTGTTTCTGGGCAGAGAAAGCATTTCTGTGTAAACTGCTTGGTACCTATGTCAAGCCTCAACCCAAAAGAGATGCAAGAATTGACTTTTTTCCATCTGGACCCTGACATTGAGGGAGCCTCAGACTCCTTCTCCTGGGTAATTATGCCCTAAAGGGCTATAGAAATCCTACTAATGCTTTCTTTTAAAATATGTGAGAAGAATCATAGAATCATAGAATGGTTTAGGTTGGAAGGGACCTCAAGGATCATCCAGCTCCAAGCCCCTGCCATAGGCAGGGACACCTCCCACTAGAGCAGGTTGCTCAAGGCCTCATCCAGCCTGGCCTTAAATGCCTCCAGGGAGGAAGCATCCACAGCCTCCCTGGGCAACCTGTGCCAGTGTCTTACCACCCTCACTGTAAAGAACTTCCTCCTAACATCCAGTCTAAATCTCTCCTCCTCCAGTTTAAACCCATTACCCCTCATCCTGACATTACCAGACCTTGTCAATAGTCCCTCCTCAGCCTTCCTGTAGGCTCCCTTCAGATACTGGAAAGCCACTCTAAGGTCGCCTTGAAGCCTTCTCTTCTCCAGGCTGCAGAGCCCCAACTCTCTCAGCCTGTCCTCATAGCAGAGCTGCTCCAGCAGTTCCATGTCCTTCTTGTGTTGGGGATTTTGTCTTTTCCCGTGTGACAGCTTTCTCATTAAATAGAGCATGAATGGAAGCAGGAGGAAGTCCTGGGTGAGGCAAAGAAAAAAACGAAAAAAAACAAATGTAGAAAGAACAGCCCTTACAGCCTACTGGAGAAAAGAAGCGTGCTGGGTTCTTGTTTTCTACATAAAATACAGATACAGTCTTCTGTCAGGCTCACCTCTGGAGTACCTTGATAGATACACACACAAAATTGGTGAAAATGTTATGAGAATGCTATAAAGTCTATTTCAGATTTTTCTTTCAGCTTTAGAATCATAGAATCAGTCAGGGTTGGAAGGGACCACAAGGATCATCTAGTTTCAACCCCACTGCCGTGCCCAGGGACCACCCTACCCTAGATCAAGCTGGCCACAGCCTCATCCAGCCTGGCCTTAAACACCTCCAGGGATGGGGCCTCAACCACCTCCCTGGGCAACCCATTCCAGGCTCTCACCACTCTCATGCTGAACAACTTCCTCCTCATGTCCAGTCTGAATCTCCCCACCTCCAGCTTTGCTCCATTCCCCCTAGTCCTGTCACTCTATGATAGCCTAAAAAGTCTCTCCCCATCTTTTTTGTAGGCCCCCTTCAGATACTGGAAGGCCACAAGAAGGTCACCTGGGAGCCTCCTCTTCTGCAGAGTGAACAGACCCAACTCACTGCTTTAATAAATGCCAGCATCATTTCCCCAAGTCTCTGTTGCAGTTTATTGAGCCATTATGAAAGTTTTAATTCCCTAATACATACTTTTGTATATTTGCACAAATTCCAGCACATTGAAGATCTAATACTCAACTAGGATCCTTCGGCTCTGTGATAGTATTTAATACCTATCACATCTGGCTGTCTTTTGCACACATGTGATACATTTTTCAGGTTGTAAGTCTGAAAATCTTGGGGTTTTTTTTCTGTCCTTATCAGCATGTTATAGATCACAGCTTAGATTTTATAGTATAAAATACAGAATTCAAACTTCAGAGGCTTTTCTAGTTTGCTTGATGTAGAATCTACTGGAGCAATACTCGTCTTCAGCACCACTTACTTGGTAGGGTGAAGCTGTTCTTTAAGCTGACCATCAGCCAAACCACTTGAATTTGTGCTGTTGTTGTCAAAGGATGGGGGAAAAAAATAGCTGTTCCTGTGCCTGCATTCACTTTTCAGCAACCCTCCAAGATCAGCTAAAACCAAACTGTGACCTTCTCTCCAAATTACTTTGACCTCAGTTTATGTGCCAGTAGAGAGAGGGTCCACACCTGAGCTGAGTATCTTGTCTTTCATTATACCCAAATCTGGCCTCAGCAATTAATATTCACTGGTGGTTTAAGATGAAGTCAAATTGCTCACTGTGGAATGAGGTGATTGCAGCTTGTACACTACTGACTGTTTTCTCCAGCTTTCCATCCCACATGAAGACAGCCTGGATTATTTGTTCAGCTGCACTGAGGAGAAGCCATTTGTGACTTCAGCATTCCTGCTGGCTGTTGAACACAGGTAGATTAGAAAGTCACCTTGTCACAGGTGTCTATTTATGCAAGCTTTTTTACACCAGATCAGGATAGTGAAATCTTGAGGAGAAAAACAGAGCTGTGTGTTCACTGCAGATGTGAGAAGCCAGGAAAGTGGAAGAACAAGCAAATCTAGCTAAGCTACTGACAACAACTCTTATGGGGGCTGTATGGCAAGTCAGATCCAGAAGAGTGACAACCACAAAGCTGTTCCTTCCCTGTGTTGCAGAGAAGGTTTCTTTTCTGTCAGCCACACTGAATGTCACTGAAACCCATCATGTTTTAGTACCTGGATGCCCAGCTTGAATTATCTGTGCTACAACACATGTGGGCTGCATTATGCTTACCTACAACTTCATATGAATTAGGTGTTTACAGCACCCACATATTTCAGAGATGCTAAATATATGAACCTGGCACAGCACAGATAAGAATGTAAACAAAAGTAGAAGTTCACTTTCATTATCTGGAAGAACCACAACACAGATGCTAAGCACAACACAGATCCTAAGAACAACACAGATGCTAAGCACAACACAGCTGAGCTGCTCACAGGGTGTTTTGCCTGCTCCCTTCTGTCCCCTCCAGCTCTGGCAGGTCAGTGCAGCATGGACACCCTAGGTAGCACTTATATCCTTGCTTACTTTTATCAGGCAGACTTAAGTGCAAAATAACGTCACATTTGAGAAGACAAACTCTGTTAGTTAGCTGCACATGAAGGTCTGTCAGTGTACAGTGGGAACCACTAGTGTGAGATAAAGAGAAAACATGAGCTGTTTACAGCTCAGCCCTAATGAGTTTAGTCTACCCATGCCTGCAAAATATAACGAAAGGATTTTGTTAGGCTTTCTGGGGGTGCAGAGGTTCCTTCTATTGGGTGCCTAACATTGTGCAAAGAGGGTGCACTGGATTCCATAGAGCCAGGAAAGGGTGATCACTGAGAGGAGAAAGAGGAAGCAAGATGTGGCAGGAGACAAATAGACCTTAGTAATGTGATCTTTCTCCACTAGAACCATTTTTCCTCCTAATCATAGAATCATAGAATCATAGAATCATAGAATGGTTTAGGTTGGAAGGGACCTCAAGGATCATCCAGCTACAACCCCCCACCATAGGCAGGGACACCTCCTACTAGAGCAGGCTGCTCAAGGCCTCATCCAGCCTGGCCTTAAACACCTCCAGGGAGGAAGCAGCCACAACCTCCCTGGGCAACCCGTTCCAGTGCCTTACCACCCTCACTGTAAAGAACTTCCTCCTAACATCCAGTCGGAATCTCCCCTCTTCCAGCTTAAACCCATTCCCCCTCGTCCTAACATTACTAGACCGTGTAAATAGTCCCTCCCCAGCCTTCCTGTAGGCTCCCTTCAGATACTGGAAAGCCACTCTAAGGTCTCCTTGAAGCCTTCTCTTCTCCAGGCTGAAGAGCCCCAACTCTCTCAGCCTGTCCTTATAGCAGAGCTGCTGCAGCCCTCTGATCATCTTTGTGGCTCTCCTCTGGACCTGCTCCAGCAGTTCCATGTCCTTCTTGTGTTGGGGGCTCCAGAACTGCACACAGTACTCCAGGTGGGGTCTGAGGAGAGCAGAGTAAAGGGGGAGAATCCCCTCCCTTGCCCTGCTGGCCACACTTCTCTTGTTGCAGCCCAGCACACGGTTGGCTGTCTGGGCTGCATGTGCACACTGCCGGCTCATGTTGAGCTTCTCATCGACCCAGACCCCCAGGTCCTTTTCCTCAGGGCTGCTCTCCAGCCATTCATCACCCAGCCTGTATCTGTGCCTGGGATCATCACCTCTTCTCATTGCTGTTAGTGCAAAGGTAGGAAATGAAAGCTTTTGGAGGAATCCAGGTTTCCCCTTCCTGGGAGTTGTGAGAAGGTGTGAGGCCACCTGGAGTGGGGGAAATTCTACATCTGTACGGCCATGGGGAAGAGGCAGTGAGGAGGGAGGTATGCCTGGGAGCCAGGCTATCTTGCAAGCATTTGGAGGAGATGAATGTCTGTAGTAAGTTTGTGCTGAGCTGGGGTTAATTCTCCTCAAAACATCTTTCTAATGCTGTATCTTGCAGTGCTGTAGCTGAGCATTGATAACACAGCAGTGTTTTGGCTACTGCTGAGCTGAGCATCCAGACTGTTTTTTTCCTCAACATTTCCCTGCCCCAGGTTGCTGAGAGGACACAGCCAAATCAGCTGACCCAGACTGGCCAAAGGGATATTCCATGCCATATGATATCATCTCAGATATAAGAATGAAGTGAAAGAAGGAAGTTTGGGAATATTTGTCCATGGTGTCTGTTCTCTGAAAGTAACCACCAAGCATAGAGTGCCCTGCTTCCCTGAGACCAAACATCGACTGCTGATGGGAAGGAGAGATTAACATCTCACTCTCTGCTTTTGCTTCCATGCAGTCTATTGCTCTGCTTATGGTCATTATTAAATTGCTTCTATCTTATAACTGGTTTTTGTTATATTTTCCCCTCTCCCCTGCCCATTTAAGAAGGAGAATGATAGAGTGGCTTTGGTGGCATTTGGGCCCCAGCCAGAGCCAAACCATCACAATGTTCTTGCTCTGGAATTTAGGTGAAAAAAAGTTATCACAGCTAGAGGAGCTTGGGGAAGGAGGCATGAGTGAGAGGGCTTCCACCACAGACCTCCCCACCAGGAACCAGTGGGGAGCAACAGTGGCTCTATCCTTGTCATGCCAGATCCCCTGCTGTCCTGCAGACAGGTCACTAATGACTGATGATTAGTGAGGTTTACCCCAGCATCCAGAACTCAAACATTATATTGGGTGCCAACTATCACATCATGCAGTCATTTTCTAGAGGGGTGTCGCACACAGTTCCTGATGCCTGTTATGGAGATTGATGTGGCTGTAAGTGCTGAGCAGAACATCTATTTTTGTGCTGTTGTGGTTACCCAGCTGAACAGCTGGCTCTGTACTCTGGCAGCCACCAAGGAAAGTCTGTCACGGCTAAAGAGCGAGAGAGCAGTGCACAGGAGGAAAGCTACATGAGGTAATGTGATGGCTTGAACGGGTTAGCAAGATCCCTGAAGAGCAGTGTGTAGCAGAAGCAAGGGAAGCAGAAGAAATAGTAAGAGAACAAAGACTTACATGTCTACTTTAGAAAAAATATCTGTATGTATTTTAAGTCTATTTTTATTGTATTTTTCCGTGCACCTTGCTTCAGCTTTGTCTGTGACTTTACTTTTTCATCCCAGTGTTAAAGTATTAATCTGGAAGCACTTACTATGAAATCTGAAAATTCATACAAGCTATTTTTAAGGAAATCTCAGTCTTCCAATAAGCTTTGTGGAGAGACACTGTTATAGTAGCTCAATGCTCCTGTGCTTTCCTTTGCCTTTACTATAAGTCATAGACTTTGCCAAGAAAGAAGGCTGAAATGAGGATGAAGACTGATTACAACAAAGTTACTTATAACAACCATAAAATTAAGTCTTATCAAGTGGTGGCATTATCCCATGGTAATAGACAAATTCTGCTTGGATTGGAAAAGCTAATTCATAGAATGATAGAATCGTAGAATCAAGCAGGTTGGAAGAGACCTCCAAGATCTTCCAGTCCAACCTAGCACCCAGCCCTAGACAATCAACTAGACCATAGCACTAAGTGCCTCAGCCAGGCTTTGTTTGAACACCTCCAGGGAGGGCGACTCCACCACCTCCCTGGGCAGCCCATTCCAATGCCAATCACTCTCTCTGAGAAGAACTTCCTCCTAACATCCAGCCTAGACCTCCCCCAGCACAACTTGAGACTGTGTCCCCTTGTTCTGTTGCTGGTTGCCTGGCAGAAGAGACCAATCCCCACCTGGCTACAACCTCCCTTCAAGTAGTTGTAATTTATGTATAAAAAAATACAGGCTGACATCTGAAGCATGACAGTTGATATGTGCAAGCTGACTCTTTTTCCGAGGTTTAGCACATTCATTGCAGCTCTGAAAGCTGAGATGAACTCTTTACATGTCTAACCAGTGGCCCAAAATGTATGATGTTTGCAAACCTCATAATGGTTTCAGCAGCTCCATTTCAGGCTGTTGAAAACCATTAGTAATGCAGCACAATAACTGGTTAAAAGAAAAAACATTCTGCTCAGACCAATCTCTACTAAAGTGTAATCTTTATTTTTAGAATTCTTTTATTGCTGTTAGGGGGATTTGTGTCTTTTCTCATGTTTCTCCATCTCTCTGTTACCAAGAGGTAGAAGGTGACTGCCTAAGTGGACATTTTAATGGTTTGAAGTGTGCACAAATTGAGCACTGTGCACAGAACATGGAAGTAACACACAGTGGTGCTGCTTTTGTTTGCAGAGTCATAAAATAAGATCATAGAATCATAGAATCAGTCAGGGTTGGAAGGGACCACAAGGATCATCTAGTTCCAACCCCCCTGCCATGGCCAGGGACACCCTACCCTAGATCAAGCTGGCCACAGCTTCATCCAGCCTGGCCTTAAACACCTCCAGGGATGGAGCCTCAACCACCTCCCTGGGCAACCCATTGCAGGCTCTCACCACTCTCATGCTGAACAACTTCCTCCTCACATCCAGTCTGGATCTCCCCACCTCCAGCTTTGCTCCATTCCCCCTAGTCCTGTCACTCCCTGAGAGCCTAAAAAGTCTCTCCCCATCTTTTTTGTAGGCCCCCTTCAGATACTGGAAGGCCACAAGAAGACTACCTCGGAGGTTCCTCTTCTGCAGACTGAACAGCCTCAACTCTTTCAGTCTGTCCTCATAGCAGAGGTGCTGCAGCCCTCTGAGCATCCTCGTGGCCCTTCTCTGGACACACTCCAGCATCTCCACATCCCTCTTGTAATGGGGGCTCCAGAACTGGATGCAGTACTCCAGGTGGGGTCTCAGCAGAGCAGAGTAGAGGGAGAGAATCACCTCCCTCCACCTGCTGGCCACACTTCTGATGCAAAGCAGGCTCTCGTTGGCCCTCTGGGCTGTAAGTGCACACTGCTGGCTCATGTTGGGCTGCTCGTCCAGCAGCACCCCCAAGTCCCTCTCCTCAGGGCTGCTCTCCAGCCAGTCACTGCCCAGCCTGGATTTGTGCTTGGGATTGCCCCAACCTAGCTTCAGGACCCTGCACTTGGTCTTGTTGAACCTCATGAGATTGGCTTGTGCCCACCTCTCCAACCTGTCCAGGTCCCTCTGGATGGCATCCCTGCCCTCCAGAGTGCCTGCTGCTGCACCACACGGCTTGCTGAGGGTGTTCAGCTACAGCTGCAAATACCACAGTGAGAACTTAAATCTGCCTCTTGCTCATGGCCAAATAACCTTTACCTGGGCCAAATAAACTGCAGCAGTTTTGGCCCGTGCATTAACAGCAAATAAATGTCAAGATGAAGAGAAGGAAGTTTATTAGATTGAAATGCAAGTAATGAATGACATCGTAATGAAGCTTTTAATATTTAAACTGTAAATGAGAACAAAATGACAGAAAAATGCTGAGCAGGCTGCCAAAGGAGTACTTTATAAAGGCCAGAAAAGGAGTGATGGCCTCCCTAGGGTCTCCATTGCCTCCTCCCCATAGGATGAGGATCAAGGCACCGGGGCTTCCACACTGAAAAATATCAGCCAGACCTCACAGGTGGGATTATCAGGCTGGCAGTGAGCAGCTGAACTGTGCTGCAAGGAGGAGAGGCAGGGTTTGGCTGGTGAGAGAGTCAGGAAAGCCAGCCCTTCTCCCAGGCACCCAGCAGAGCGCAAGTGGTGACACAGTTACTAGCGGCAGCAAGGAAAATGCCAGCGGTACGTAAGGAAATGAAGTCTTCCCTGTGAAGGTGGCTAAGCATTGGAATTGTTTGCCCAGAAAGATGGTGGATCCTTGGAATTTTTCAAAATCAGCCCAGTGTTCATTATTCCACTTTTCTGCACTAAGTGTGGGCTGTGGGTAATTGCTCTGCATCTGTACCTAGCCATGTTAGGACAGAGATGTTGTTTAAAAGCACTGTGCTCTATTGCAGCATGACTCTGGTAAATAGATCTGCTGTCAGGCTGGCCTCAGCCACCCATGCCTCTGCACTGCCTCCTGATGAGTTGGACTATGAAGGTCAGAATATCCTATAACTGCATAGTATCCATGATGCCATTTAGCTCCTGCCAATTTACTTGCTCGTGACTGCAGGGGGGAAACAAATGCGTGCCCTTGGCTGCCATGCTGCTTTTGCTCTGCTACAGCATTTAGTCACATGCTAGGCATGCCACTGAATGCAGTGAGCTCTTCTTCCACCACACTCTTCTTCTGGTAGCTATTTACCAGTTCTCTCTCCAGTCTTAATACTCACTTCAATACTTAACCTCACTTTGGGAAGTCTTCAGTGTAGCACTAACTCTCCCTTTTCATTTTCGCAGATTCACAGAGTGCGTTGAGTTGGAAGGGACCCTCAAAGGTCATCTTGTCCAACTCTCCTAAAGTGAGCAAGGACACCTCTAACTAGATCAGGCTAACCAGGGCCACATCAAGTCTGATCTTGGATGTCTCCTGGGGTGGGACGTCAACCACATCCCTGGGCAACCTCTTCCAGTATTTTATCACTCTCACTGTAAAGAACTTCTTCTTTATGTCCACCTTGCTCCAGTTTAAAACCATTGCCCCTCATCCTAACAGGCCCTTCTAAACAGTCCTTCCCTGGTGTTCCTGTAGTTCCCCTTCAGATATTTAAATGTAGCTATAAGATATCCCCAGACCCCTCTCCCCTCCAGACTGTGCCTGCACCCAGCACTGCAATAAAATATACCTACTCCATAACTCTGCATGAGTTTAGGGGTTCAGTTCGCAGGACAGAATGGACCAAGACCTGATCAGAGGACCCTATGAGACTCAGCCAGACTATGAGACTCAGAGAAACTCTAAAAGCTTTTACCAGTTACCATATGAATGACATCGCCCTTCCAAGTGTTTTGGGTACTGTCTGGACTACAAGCACAACCCTGGTAACCGCCAGAGAGTTCAGGTTGTGAGTAAATGGATCTTACTTCTATGAAGTCTCTTTGTAGTTAGAAGTTCTCTTGTCCGCTCTGTACCTCACAGCGCTTTTAGCAGAAAGGTCCCTCTTGAGCCCCCTAGAGGGCAAGAGGCATATCGCACTGCAGGACTCCTCCCAAAAGGCCTGTTTGCCTTTTGCTGGTTTGGATAAATTCACAGAATCACAGAATGTCAGGGGCTGGAAGGGACCTCGAAAGATCATGGACAGAGGATTTGAGTGCACCCTCAGCAAGTTTGCAGGTGACACCAAGCTGTGTGGCACAGCTGACTTGCTGGAGGGCAGGGATGCCATCCAGAGGGACCTGGACAGGCTGGAGAGGTGGGCCCAGGCCAACCTCATGACGTTTAACAAGGCCAAGTGTAAGGTCCTGCACCTGGGTCGGTGCAATCCCAAGCACAGATACAGGCTGGGTGGTGAATGGCTGAGAGCAGCCCTGAGGAAAAGGACCTGGGGGTCTGGGGTGACGAGAAGCTCAACATGAGCCGGCAGTGTGCACATGCAGCCCAGACAGCAACCCTGTGCTGGGCTGCATCAAGAGAAGTGTGGCCAGCAGGGCAAGGGAGGGGATTCTCCCCCTTTACTCTGCTCTCGTCAGACCCCACCTGGAGTACTGTNACTCGGTTGGCTGTCTGGGCTGCATGTGCACACTGCCGGCTCATGTTGAGCTTTTCATCAACCCAGACCCCCACATTGACCTCATTAGTGTTTATAAATATGTAAAGGGTGAGTGCCAGGAGGATGGAGCCAGGCTCTTCTGGGTGAAGCCTAATGACAGGACTAGGGGCAATGGGTGGAAGTTGAAGCATAGGAAGTTTTGTTTAAACACAAGGAGGAATTTTTTCCCTGTGAGGGTGACAGAACATGGGTACAGGCTGCCCAGGGGGGTTGTGGAGTCTCTCTCTCTGGAGAAACCCAAAACCCACCTGGACACATTCCTGTGTGATCTGCTATAGGTGATCCTGCTCTGGCAGGGGGGTTAGACTAGGTGATCTTTCGTAGAATCATTTACACTTAATTAATATTGCCCTATGTACTGTACACATCCTATAATATATTTGCACAGTCGAGCACAAAATAAGGACAGCATCTTAACATATTAATAAATAATAACTTTATTAATATCAGCCTTATGGTAATTCATAACTAATAATTCCACAACAAGATGTCCCTGACCGTGGCAGGGGCATAGGACTAGATGATATTTTAATACTAGGATCACAGAGTGATAAAACTTCAGAGGCTGAAAGGGACCTCCAGAGATCATCGAGTCCAACCTCCCAGCCAAGGCAGGGTCACCTAGGGTAGTCCACACAGGAATGCATCCAGGTGGGTTTGGAAAGTCTCCAGAGAAGGTCTCTTCCAAACCATAAAAGCTGTGGTTTTCTGTGCAGGTGTCTTTTTATCTGAAAATAATGGTTTTGTTCAGTAACAACTATGATCACAGAATCACAGAATGTCAGGGGCAGGAAGGGACCTCAAAAGTTCATCTAGTCCAACCTGCCTGCCAGAGCAGGATCACCTAGACCAGCTCACACAGGAACATGTTGTGATGGTTTGAGTGTTACCTGTTACCTCCACCCCCCCCCCACTTTGGAAATCACCCAG
>WAAF01019227.1:0-22332 GCA_013400475.1 Tricholaema leucomelas
GAGCTGTCTGAGTCTAGTCTGGGTGACTTCTGAAGTGAGGCAGGCGGGTAACACCCAAACCATTGCAGTGCCTTACAAGGAAGGAGCTCATGAATAATCATAGAATCATAGAATCATAGAATGGTTTAGGTTGGAAGGGACCTCAAGGATCATCCAGCTCCAACCCCCTGCCACAGGCAGGGACACCTCCCACTAGAGCAGCTCGCCCAAGGCCTCATCCAGCCTGACCTTAAACACCTCCAGGGAGGAAGCATCCACCACCTCCCTGGGCAACCCATTCCAGTGCCTTACCACCCTCACTGTAAAGAACTTCCTCCTAACATCCAGTCTAAATTTCCCCTCTTCCAGCTTATACCCATTCCCCCTCGTCCTAACATTACTAGACCGTGTAAATAGTCCCTCCCCAGCTTTCCTGTAGGCTCCCTTCAAATACTGGAAGGCCACTATAAGGTCTCCTCGAAGCCTTCTCTTCTCCAGGCTGAAGGTGCCTCCTTTTATCTTGGTGAAATAGTTTACACCTATTTCACCAAGATAAAAGGAGGCACGTCAAGACAGCCAGCTTTGTTCATCTTTGTGAATGTATGTTAGCCACTTGAGGTGAGTGTTCCTGGAGACAAAAGGTGGAAAACTACACCACTTTCTATTTTAAAAACTATTTTCTAGAAAGAGAGGTGTAGTGGATATCCCAGATACATAGGTGCACCCCGTTGTAATTGATAATATTAAGTTGAACTGTTTGCAATTAATCTGTAAGTATGAGATGGAGTGACTACTTCTTTTACTGCTTCAGTTGCATATCCAAGTGCATATGTAGACATACTTTAGAAAGCTAAGTATATTTTAACAGTACATTTTCAAATATCTAAGTAACTTTTTAATTGAGTTTAGTAGAGTAGGTAAAGAGCTAGTGACTACAATGAAAACCTTTCTTAAGCTAACACCCTGAAAGTGAAGAAAAGAACTTTCTTGGGCTTTGCTTTGGATTATAGCTTCTAATTTTCATGAGCAAGTGGCATATGCAATCATTTGGCACATAAAGCATACTGTACCAATGTTATTTGCATCTGAGTGCATTAGTACCTATTTCTTAATATTCTGAATCAAAAGCCTGCCTAAAATAGGGTGAATTCTCTTACAGGCTGTGATGGTTTGGGTGTTACCTGCCCTCCTGCTCTTGTGAAAATCACCCAGACTAGACTCAGCTAAGCTGGAAATTAGACTGAAGCTTTATATTTACAGCTTAGCACAATATACAAGCAGGTATTTACCATATATACAGCTATAGACAGAAATATACAAGTTAACAAGGTAATACAGAAGCACAACAGCTCTCTCAGAAACCAGAGTCCCCAGGAGGGGCTCCCAACCACCCTTCCACTTCCTTGCCACCCCTCTACGTTATCCCAGACTTTTCCTTGTGTTCAAGGTGAGTTTGGAGAATTGGCCAGGGGGTTAGGAGGCAGACAGATTAGTTACACAGACAGCAAGTTAGGGAGAGAAGGGAGTGAAGTAGGCATCACCACTGTTTCCTTTTCACAGCCTATAAGCTAATTCTTCTCACCAGAATATCCCATCTAGGCTCAAACTAGCACACAGGCCTTTGGATTCAGCATGTCTGCAATTTGTAAACATTCCTCACTGATGGCAGCAAGAATTTTTGCCGATTTATCTGTCCTCTAGATGCAGAATTCTTTGTGCTTGACATGATGGCAAGGCTTAATTATATCATTATTAGGGTTTTTATAGTTATGTTCTACAATGCTTCTAACAATCATCTAATATTTAAATTACAGTATCTGTTCTTGTAAATCTTAATTAAATACCTTCCCAGTTTCTAAATGTAAACAGTCACCTATCATGTCTCAGCAGTGATGTCTCCATCCATGAAACCATCCTCCTTGTTAACATGTAGCAAGTACTACTAATGAAAGTCATGCTGTGCTTGTCTTCACAAGCATCCATATTATTGGAAAGGTGAACTTACTATTTTCACTTTATCTCTGCAGTCAAAAGTAAAAAGATGGAAGAAGGGGATTTGTTGGGCAAAAAGGTAACAAATATTGCCCTTTAATGCAAATTCTTAACACATCAGAGCACTAGTTCTCCAGAGCAACCTTGAAGCCATAAAGTTGTCATTGTCAACTTAATGCAAAGGATTAAACAGCACTCGGAGATGGAGTCAGTCTATTGTCGTGATATTGTAAGCATCCTTCAAAGAACTGGCACGTAACAGCTGTGAAGACCTGCCTGATCTGTGCAGTCAGTGCCAGGTGCAATGAGTAGGAATGAGATCTAACTGGATAAAGTTGTTCCTGCATTACTCATAGTATTTTTTCTTTTTCATTTTCCTCAGTTTGCTGCTATAATAATTTCATATCATCACCCTCTGTCCCCAGAAAACTTTTGATGATATGGGTGGAAGTGAGTCCATACTGTAGTTCACTCTCCTGCATGGTGCTTAATGGTTTGTTCAGATAGGTGATGGCAAGCAGAAGCAGATGACTGAGTTCTTTCACCATGCAGTTTAATACATGCTCCTCTAAGCATGCTTTGGGTGTGGTTTTAGTGAGAATAGTATATTCCTTTTGAAACAATCTGTGCATGTATCACAAGATTGTTAGAGCAAGATAATGGGTAGTCTTGATATCAACTTCACTTTGCAGTGCTAGGACTGACTAATAGTCATGTACATGCTGTGCTCCATGCCCAGGCTTGGCAATCCTCCAGCTGTCACTTGCTCTTTTGCGTTTTGCAGGAGTCAATGGCACCTTTCTATGTGACTTCTTTGTTTTCCAGGTTCATGTGGACTGTGTATCACCTTCTTATTTAAATACTGTATGACAGCCAGACTTGGAGTGCATGTTTACATATTCCTAGCATCAGCGGCCTTGATCCACACCCTTGCGACATTAGAATACACTACTGTTTCTGCTTGTATAATGTGCTAAGCTGTAAATATAACTTCATTCTTTAACTTCAAGATGTCTGAGTCTAGTCTGGGTGATTTTCTTAAGTGTAGGGGGTGTGGGTAACTCCCAAACCATCACACATGTTTCATACCTGTGTATACAGTATTTTACTGCAGAATTTATTTGACAGCATTTTATCTGGAAAGTTTCTCTGGTACAAAGAGTAGCATTTCAGCAGCAAACTTTTCCAGAGAATCATTTTACAGCTTAAACTTGCGTATAGATGAATATTTGCCAATATTTACCAAGGGGACAAATGGTGGAGAACATTTTTGTGATGGTTTGGGTATCCCCCGCCCCCCCACACTTTAGAAATCACCCAGACTAGACTCAGTCGGCTCTGGAAATATGAATGAAGCTTATATTTACAGCTGGCACAATTTACAAGCAGATATTTACAGTATATACAGNTGAGCGAAGTAGACCTCACCATTGTTTTCATTTCTCAGCCTATCATCTAGTTCTTCTCACCAAAACATTCTAGCTAGGTTCAAACTAGCACAATTTTTAATACAGTTCAGAAAAATCACAGTATCACCAAGGTTGGAAGAGACCTCTGAGAATTAATTGCAAAAATCTGTTAATTTGACTTTGAGCACAGTGTATAAAATGATCTTTAAGCAGAGGTAGACCTCTCTATTTTTTATTTTTTATTTATTTATTTTTTTTTTAAATCTGAGTTTCAATATGAATTCCTAATTTTCTGTATTCTGGAGCATGTTCTCTGTGAAGAGACTGAAAAAACTATTGCTAAGCCTGGAAAAGAAAAAGTTTCAGAGACACCTAATAGCTTTCCCCAACACAGTATGAGAAAGGTGTCGCTGTATATATTAACAAGTGACGGACAAAATAACAGCAACAAATAGCTGCAGCCAAAGGCCCAAAGCCCAAAAGCTGTTTATTGCTATAGCTGCAGTCTTTTATATCCCATTCTACAAGTTGTGGTAATTCTACAAGATATAGGATACAGTGATTGGATGAAATATTGTTCCCAACATTCTTATTGGATAACTGTGAGGTAATAGCGAGATGTTAGCTATTTTAACACAGACTTCTTTCAGTTCTTTGTTCTAAGTTATGTCATGCAAATGTTGCACAAGGTGAGAATACCAATTTACTGTGTTTCTATCCTCAGTCTTACTGCATCAAGGATACACAAGGATGCGCTCCAAAGATACATCATTCATCACATTTAGCTGATTCCCCTTTTGATTCTCACAGAAAGGTACCAAGAAGTTGGATCCAAGCTCTTTGCAGTGCTGAATGATGTAAGGATGAGAGACAGTGGACACATACGGAAACAACAAAGGTTTGGACAGAATACAAGGAGAAATGTTTTCATCATTGGGGCAGGAAATAGCAACCAGCCTGTTCATTCCTCATCATTAGAAGTTTTTTCCTGCCCTGATTAGTTAAAGCCTTGAGCAGCATGGTTTGATTGCATAGCTGACCCTGCCTGAAGGGTTGAACTGGATTCCCCCTGAAGTATTTTGTGGTTATATAACTTGTATCAATGATCTCTTCCAGCACTAGCAATTTCTGCAGAGATGTACATATGACTTCTAATCTGACCTTCACAATCCACCTAGTTTCCAGAAATACGTCAGTTGTATTCCTTCAGTAGCCTGGGAATTTGTTCAGTGGCTCAGGTCGATTGGCAAGGCGTGACTCCTGCCAGTCAAGCAACCATTTCTCATGAACCAATCAAATATATGTTTCCAGAGTCTCCCAAACACCAGTGCTTAGAATTTTTATTCATCTTTCAAACATTATCAGTTAGTACAAAAACTCCTCATTGCAGCATACTTCCAGACTGTGGCATAAGTATGGTAGAAAATATGTAACTGTTTCTGTACCAGGAAGACCTGAATAAGTTATACTAAAACTTAGGGGGATAAACTCTATTCTTGATGTCAAGCAAAATGTATAAGTAACACTTCTTACTTTTCTCATCACATGCAGGCCCAAAGTCTTAACTGATTTGGTATTCAAAGATAAACGTGTTAGTATGTGATAGTTTGAAGCTAGCTAGAATGTTTTGGTGAGAAGAACTAGATTACAGACTGTGAAAGGAAAACAATGGTGATGTCTGCTTCACTCATAGGCTTACTGAGAGATACAATAAGAAGAATCAAAACATAGATAAGACACTCTTCTTCTCCTGCTGGGGAGCTCTGAGATGCATCTCTCTCTCTAACCTCACCCTCTGTTTTTCTGATTAATCCACTTTGCTTCCTAACCCCCTGGCCGAACCTCCATTCTTCCTTGTGACTGGGGTAAGGTTGAGAGGGGTAGGGGGAAGGTGAAGGGGCAGATGAGAGCCCCTCCTGGGGACACAGGTTTCTGGGAGGGCTGTTGTGTTTCTGTATTACCTTTTACCTTGTATATTTAAGTATATAACTGTATCTACTATAAATATCTGCTTGTATATTGTAAATATAAGCTTCATTCATTTCCAGAGCTGACTGATTCTAGTCTGGGTGATTTCTAAAGTGTGTGTGTGGGGGCAGGTAGCACCCAAACCATCACATAGAGCAAGCAAAAATAAATGTGTTTTGTGATTTTTCTAGGAGTTTCCAAGGAAGTGAGTGAAGTATCTGTGGAGTTTCTGTGCACTCAGGAATGGAAACATGACAAGCTAATTCAGTAGAGCTCAAGATATTATAAAAGTGCCAAAGGCAAATGGAGGCATCTGTTGGAAACTCTTTTACCTGAAAAACAACTGCAACTCCTTCCTGTCTGCTACCGAAATGCAGGTCAGTCAGCCTGTCACTCTTACTAAATGGTAACGTATTGTATCTCACACTCACCTCGCATCAGACAGTGAGAAGTGTGTCTAGGGGACATCACTCCTTAAGTTATCATACAGGGAACAAATATAAAGCCAGAAGTATACATAGCAATCACTTTGGTAACACAGGCTCAGGTTGTGCCAGGGGAGGTATAGGCTGGATGTTAGGAGGAAGTTCATCACACAGAGAATGATTTGCCGTTGGAATGGGCTGCCCAGGAAGGTGATGGAGTTGTCATGCCCGGAGGTGTTGGAGAAAAGACTGGATGAGGCACTGAGTGCCATGGTCTAGTTGACTGGCTAGGGCTGGGTGCTAGGTTGGACTGGATGATTTTGAAGGTCTCTTCCAACCTGGTTGCTACTGTGATTCTATATAGTTGTAACAGCAATAGTAGAAAGAAAAATAAGAAGACAGTCTTCTAAGCACTCTCCCTAGGTAACTTCATGTCTGGATGTAAGTTGAATTTCCAAACAGACATGTATTTCCACCTTCTTACAATGTATATGGCTATGAAAATTCTTGGATGCATTTACACTGTCAAACTTTTTGTGTCAAAGAGCCTTCATAAAAACCTATGAGATTCAAACATTTCTCCTTTGGTGATTTATTTTTAAAGTTTGCATATTTTTTTAGAAAAAGCTTTTTTGGAAAGTAGTCAAGAAGTATTTAACATAATTGTGCCTGAAATATCATTCTTTCCTTAAATACTTCAATAGCATTCTGGAAATGTTAGTGAAGCATTTGGTGATTTATTTTGTCCTCAAGCATAAAGAAGTTCATGAAATGTCATAGCCATGCTCATGAAATATTTCATGAAACACTCATGAGAAATCTCTATGAAATTGTCATGTAAGATTTACAGTATTTTAATGAAACATTAATCAATGTATAAAGAAAAAAAAACTCTTCAGCAACTACAGTGTGCTGTGGAGAGATTTTTGCTACCAAGACATGAAATGATAAATATGAGCACCCATGCTGGGAAGTGTCCTTGAGTCCATCTTGGGCTTAAGATACTAGGTGGTAAATAATAGCATTCCGCATGCAGCTGCAGGGGGTGGAGTGCCTGCTGCATGTGGGCAGAGTTAGCCAGCCCAAGGGGGCCGATCTCACAAGATTCTTATTGTAATATCACCTCTCCGTACCGTGCCTGTAACCCTGGGCCAACCGTGTGCTACCCACATGTACCAATCCTCAACTAAGTTAGCTGTGCACGCCTCTTCCAAGTAAACATATAACTCACTGTAACATGGAAAGAAAGGGGAGAATGACCATCTAATCATACTGATGACCCAAGAGTCATTTTATCCCACGGTGCAACGCTGGCAGTGTGCCATGATGAGAGACGGGGAGGCAGCTTGATGCAAGCTAAGTTCTGTTTATTGTACTTTCATCACTTGGTTATATACCTTAACATGCAAGCTAGAAGATCATGCCAAATCCTAATTGGTCATTAAGACGGACCTCAGTACATACCTCATCAAGACAGACCTCGTATGTTAGCAACTAGATAAGCAAAGGTTAACAAAAAAATGTGAGTTCATGCTTTACATTGTTTCATCTGCTGCAACATTCTCTAAGGTCATTTCGACCCTCTATTTACTTACCTCAGTACTTTTCCCCTTTATACATTCATTGATACATTGCCATTGGAATGGGCTGCCCAGGGAGGTGGTGGAGTCACCATCCCTGGGGGTGTTCAGGAAAAGACTGGATGAGGCACTTAGTGCCATGGTTTAGTTGACTGGATAGGGCTGGGTGCTAGGTTGGACTGGATGATCTTGGAGGTCTCTTCCAACCTGGTTGATTCTATTCTATTCTATTCTATTCTATTCTGTTCTATTCTATTCTATTCTATTCTGAACCCATGGCTTATGTTCCAGTGTGTCAAGATCAAGCAACTGTACAGCACTAAAAGTCCTACCATTCCTAACAATGGTTAAGTATCACATGAAACAAAATACCAATTCAAAAAAAGTTCCAGAAGAACTATCACAGACTCAAAGGATAGTTGAGATTGGAAGGGACCTCTGGAGGTCATCTTGTCCAGGCTGTCTACTCCATTGCCTCTGGTTTTGTCAGTGGGCACTGCTGAAAAGAGCCTGGCTCGCACTTTTCACACACTCCCTGCAGGTGTTTATCTACACTGAAGAGATCTCCCATGAGTTGTCTCTCCTTCAGTCTAAACAGTGCCAGCTGTCTCAGCCCTTATAGGAGAAATGTTCAAGACCCTCAGTCATCTTTGTTCTTCACTAGAGTGTCTGCAGTGCATTTGTGTCTCTTATAATAGAGAACCCATAAGAGGACAAAGTACTTCTGGTGTGGCCTCACCAGTGTTGAACAAAAGGGAAGAAGCACTTTTAACCTTCAGGCAATGTTCTGCCTAATGTAGCCCAGGATAGTCTTTGCTGCTAAGGCACATGTCTGGTTTGTTGTAAAATTACTGTCCACCAGTAACCTCAGGTTACTTTAGCTCCTTATCTTCCTCACCTGTCCTTTCTAAAGACCTTGTATCCTTCCATTGCAGCATCCCAGTCATAAAAATCACCCCAAGTCTTAAACATGAAAGCATTTTCTTGACATAAAACTATTTGCAATATTTCTTATCAATATCTATGAAATCATTCATGAACTATCACATGTATTTAAAAATCTGTATTTCAAGGCAACCTCCTAACCAGTTGAATAAAATGTATGTTTAATAGCACCAAAATAACTCCAGTCCTCAAAATAAGAACTTGGTGTATCTCTGAGTCAATACTTTTGCCATCTGTCATTTGGAGGGACCCCACAGACTTATTTGATGATAGAAATGTAGAACTGTATGTTGTCTTGGATTAGAAAGGACTTTTAAAGGTCAGCGATATCAGTTTAGGCACGAGATAAAGTGTTCATTTCTGTAATGCAAGGGGAAATTTGTAATGTTTAGCTAGAGGTAGTGCTGCACGTGGCAGACCATCCCACTTGGATATCTATTTCAGACTGGGATGTTATTCCTTATTGGTTATTGAGGGAGGTTAGGTTATTAGTGGTATACAGAGCAGAAGTCAGAGTAAATTAGTCACAATCAATGACTAACAAGCGTTTAATTAAAGACTTCATAGCTCAAGTAGACAAAGAAAAAAAAATAGCCAAAAATAAAAGAGAATTTCCATAGCACTAACATACTGTGATGGTTTGGGTGTTACTCACCCCCCCACACTTAAGAAAATCACTCAAACTAGACTCAGCCGAGCTGGATATCGGAATGAAACTTTATGTTCACTGCTTAGCACAATACACAAGGAGGTATTTACAATATCTACAGCTATAGACAGAAATATTCAAGTTAAAAAGTAATACAGAAACACAACAGCCCTCCCAGAAGCTAGAGTCTCCAAGAGAGGCTGCCAGCCACCCTTGCACCTTCTTCCCACACCTTTCCTTTATCCCAGACGTTGCCTTATGTTCAAGGTGAGTTTGGAAGATCATCCATTGGGGTTAGGAGGCAGATGGATTAGTTAGGCAACAAGCTAGAGAGAGAAAAGAAGTGCAGCCTGAGCCAGAGAGCAAACTCTGAGTTATCTATGTTTATGTTCTTGTTTTTATACATCTCAGCAAGCCTATGAGTGAAGTGGACATCACCATTGTTTCCTTTTCACAGCCTACAATCTAATTCTTCTCACCAGAATATTCTAGCTAGGCTCAAACTAGCACACATACATTGTATCTAGAAGTTAATATCACAGCATGTATCATAGTATGTATCACAGTATCGCCAAGGTTGGAAGAGACCTCATAGATGATCAAGTCCAAGCCGTTACCACAGAGCTCAAGGCTAGACCATGGCACCAAGTGCCACGTCCAATCCTGCCTTGAACAGCTCCAGGGACGGCGACTCCACCACCTCCCTGGGCAGCCCATTCCAGTGTCCAATGACTCTCTCAGTGAAGAACTTTCTCCTCACCTCGAGCCTAAATTTCCCCTGGCGTAGCCTGAGGCTATGTCCTCTTGTTCTGGTGCTGGCCACCTGAGAGAAGAGAGCAACCTCCTCCTGGCTACAACCACCCCTCAGGTAGCTTACTCTTACAGTTATAGAAGGTGTCAATTGGCATACTGAATCTTTTCAGAATGAACTTTGAATAATCCTGGTGAATTTGTCAGTGTGGTCAACCAGCTTTTGGATTGTGGTTTCTTCCTGTTGTTATGTGAAACTAAATTTATGCTGAGTAATCTAACTATGGAAACAATTGTGGAAAATTTGTTCTGTTTTGACTAGAGTAACACAGCTCAACACGAAATAGTCTAAGTATAGACAAGCCTAAGCTTGAATAAAAAAGAGATGCTTTAATAACATTTCCAGCCTATGTAGTGACTTTCTTTTACAGATCTCCATCTACTTTATGAATAGTATGTGTCCTTGGAACAGTCTTGAGAGGTGTAAAAGAACTCTTCCCACTTGCAAAACTGGCGATTAAGGACAGAGTGAGGAGTCATTATTTCAACAGTTGGCTTTAATGGCTGGATTGCACTTGTGCTTCTGACATTTGGAAATTTACACTGGAAAAGCTTCATCTGATAAGTAACACTTATGCATGTGCACTAAATATGTAGCATCAGTTTTTCTTACTGATACAGAATGCTTTAAATCTTAGGGAGAAGTCTATAATAAAATGGTACAAACAATGTGGGTCCCAAGATAGTAACATCCGTAAATTTGCTCTGTGGAGCTATTAAATAGAGGCAGACTGGCAATTGAAATCTTGATTCAGCTTTATGTCTATGAAAGGTTGGCTTATTGCTGCTATAAAGGGGTCTTAAGTTGCTTTGTAAGTTGATAGCTACTGTCCTATGAATATGGTACAGCTGGGAATAGAGTATGCAGTGCTAACCGGGCATAACTTTCCTTTTGTGATGATCTTATGACAAAAGCATTGAACTGGAAGGTCTAAGTTTTAGTTCTTGTTGTTACAGAAGCTTCCATTATGACCTTTGGAGGCCACTTATTCCACCTGTACTTCATCTCTTATTTTTTTGCGTGTATGAAACCCTGCTCTGCAGTGCATATGTTCTTGTACTACACTCACATTCAAGTGTCTGTGTCTCTCATTGCTGAGTTAAGCATAAACAAGAGTTAAGCATAACTGAGTTAAGATAACTACAGTTAATCCTGTGTTTATTCTTGACCATCCTTGTAAGGAAGAAATGTGTGTAGTACGGCATTTTAATCTGGTAGATAGGTGTCAATGCCTACTTACCTCTTTGCACCATTCACTACTTTATTGACTTCTATTATACCTTCATCATTTTCCCATTTTTTAACTCATGCTGAAATTCCTAGCCTGTTCATGCAAAGCATTTAAAGGCACTGAAAATGATCATTAATTGTGTGAGAACTCACTGGTTACTGCAGGGCAGACCTGATGGGCTGAAGTACTCTATCTCAGTTGAGAATACTGAAGGACTGAATGTGTCACTGTTTCCTAAGTGACATTGGCACTCTCTAGCCAAGAAGTGATAAATAAATGAGCCCAGAAAACCTTCCATCAAGACAGGTCAGAGCCTTTTGTCAGGTAACAGCAGAGATACTGCCAACCTGCATATAGATGGTAGAAATATTGCTGGGTTGATTTGGTTTAGCTCTGGTCACAGGTCACTCTTCGTCCAGCTGTGTCATTCAGGAAGTAGCCCTCTCCCAGCATGATAATACTACAATTATAGCAATCAGATGTAGAGAAGATTAGGTAGCACATTGTGTCTTCCACATATAATTGGCACTTTAGTTTGTACCAGTGGCTGAAATTAGACTATGTGGCATTTATACTCCATAGCATGCTTGTTCTTCCAGATCAGGAAAACAGCTGGAGAGCATTGTGACTTTAATTCTACCCATACCAAGGGTTTCCTTCCAAAAGAAACCAGAATATGCTAAGAGGTAAAGCCAGGATGTAAATTACACTGCAGAAACTCCTAGAGTGTGTGTGCAACAATGGCTCCCTGGGTCTAGAGAGTGAAAAGGAGTGGGAAGACAACTATATTTAAGAATTAATAGATCAGTTGCACTGAGGTTTGGTTTCTCATTATTATCTACTCGTATGAAGTAGGCAGGCCTCAGAACACTTTTAGATACAAGTCTTATTTACATACCTACTACACATGTAAGTTTATTCCAGAATTTTCTTGATTCAGGCATTGACCAGCACTGTGCTTGGGTGTGTGCACTGCCCAAATTAGCCCTTGGATGTTGTGTTGTTATATCTCTAAACCACTTGACCAGATGCATTCATTACAACCACCACTAGTGGTTATCATTTGAGTAGGGTCATGGGAACATACAGGTCAGGCAGGGACAGGAAGGAGTATACCATCACTCTAATGCTTAGGCACTTGTTGGGCTGAAAGTTGTGTGTTTATTTTATGTGATAAATTCTACTGTGTTTACCAAGCATTCAGATCCAAACAATAAGAGTTAATGGAAAATAACATAATTAATAGACTCTATTAATTGATCCTTTTGAAGTAAATGCTATTTAAATTATTATATATATTGAGAAATACTGAACAGTTCTGGTGATAATCAAGATAATTTTATGTATCAGAGGAATAAAATATGTGATTTTATTGCATTTAAAGGTCTGAATTTATGGATACCTAAAGCTTAGTGGAGCATAATATTCTTTCTAAAGCACAGTCTTGCTGATATTAGCTCACAATATTCTCTTGCAGAGAATCAGTGATGCAGTTTTAGATTACTACTTAGAATTCAAGCCATGAGAGCAGGGATCAAAATCCATTGTCTTCTGAGGTCATATTGTTTCTCTATATTGAAGGGGGAACAACCCATACACACTTGATAGGGAAGCTGAAAGGCTTAAAATAAGTTGAAAACTATGTATTTGCCAGTGCAATAAGGTATTTTTCAGACTGGTGAAGCAGTATATTTGTCACTTGGTGCTGTGTACTGCTTAACATGAATACATATTCAATCATGAGGCCTGCTACATTTAAGTTGCTTAGGTAAGTATGCTCACTCTCCTGGCTGGAGAGCAGCCAGGAAGAAAGGGACCTGGGGTACTGGTGGATAGTAGGCTGAAGATGAGCCAGCAGTGTGCCCAGGTGGCCAAGAGAGCCAGTGGCATCCTGGCCTGTATCAAGAACAGTGTGGCCAGTAGGACAAGGGAGGTTCTTCTTCCCCTGTACTCAAGACTGGTCAGGCCACACCTTGAGTACTGTGTCCAGTTCTGGGCTCCTCCATTCAAGAGAGATGTTGAGATACTGGAACATGTCCAGAAAAGGGTGACAAAGCTGGTGAGAGGCCTGGAACACAACCTGTAAGGAGAAGCTGAGGGAGCTGAGGTGGTTTAGCCTGGAGAACAGGAGGCTCAGGGGTGACCTCATTGCTGTCTACAACTACCTGAAGGGAGGCTGTAGCCAGGTGGGGGTTGGTCTCTTCTGCCAGGCAACCAGCAACAGAACAAGGGGACACAGTCTCAAGTTGTGCCAGGGGAGGTATAGGGTGGATGGTAGGAGGAAGTTCTTGCCAGAGAGAGTGATTGGCATTGGAATGGGCTGCCCAGGGAGGTGGTGGAGTTGCCATCCCTGGAGGTGTTCAAGCAAAGCCTGGCTGAGGCAGTTAGTGCCATGGTCTAGTTGACTGGATAGGTCTGGGTGCTAGGTTGGACTGGAAGATTTTGGAGGTCTCTTCCAACCTGGTTGATTCTATGATTCTATTCTATAATTTTTGCATCTTAAGAGATCAAATATCTTATGGCAGGAAATGCATCTTCAGTCTTTTCATCTGAACTCGTAGTGCTGTAAAATATTTTTTTCCCCCCCCCCATGTGCAATAGTTAAAGTAATTGAGTGAATAAATCTGTCCTGGCAGCAATACAGTTCAAGAACATTTGGGAGAATTATATTAAGTTTTGTAAAAAGAGAGCACTCTGAGTATTTGAGCATCAGTTTTGGATAGCAGAGCACTGTGATGAGGGTTACTCTCTGTGATGGTTTGGATGTTACCCCACACACACTTTGGAAACCACCCAGACTAGACTCAGATGGCTCTGGAAATATGAATGAAGCTTACTATTTACAGCTTAGCTCAATGTCAAGCAGATATTTACAGTATATACAGTTATAGACAGAAATATGCAAGGTAAAAAGGTAATACAGAAACACAACAGCCCTCCCAGAAACCTGAGTCCCCAGGAGGGGCTCCCAACCGCCTTCTCCCTACCCCTCTCAACCTTACCCCAGTCCCAAGGAAGAATGGAGGTTCATCCAGGNTGCTTCAATCTAACACTCACTCAGTGGTTGAGGCAAAGCATACTATGAGTTATACTATTGGCACGGATGTGCAAGTTCATCAATAGCTTTAACAGCTTTTATATGTGGACTTGCTGCAGAAACTTGTGAGAGTCACAGGAATAAACTTTCAAATGCCTGAGATAGCCTGGAGAAAAGGTAGGTGTGCCTGCAATTACAAAGTATCCGAGTCTCTCTGGTAGATTCACTCTTCTCAGAAAAGTAATTAAGATTCTGAAAGAATGAAAGGCAGTTAAGAAATACTGTCTACATCTCAGGCTGCTGTTTCAGAACCGTGACTGCATGTTATTATCATTCAGCTCTCTAACATGAGAAATTCAGTAACAGCTGTAAACTATGTGTGGTGGCTTGAAATTACCCCTGAATAAATTTACTATGCCAGCTCAGACAGCTGAGAAGGAAAGGAAGCTATGTATTTACAGCAAGCTAGAATATATAATGCTATGTGTATGTACAAAAATATATTTACACGTATTTACAATTGTTTACAGTTTAGAAATAACAGAAGGTGGATCCCCCTGAATTGTTCCTCAATCTTCCTGGATGAAGCCCAGAAGGGGTTAAAAAACACTTTCTGCTCCTCCCTGCAGTGAGAAGACCACGGAGGCCCCAGCTGTTACTTACTCAGACAAACAAGGTTAGTGCAGAAGTCAGCCAGTTTGGTGGAGTTAAAGACAGGCTGAAGCAGGAGGATATAGTAGTTCATACAGCAGTTTATATACTGGTCCAGCAAATGAATGAAATGATACAGACTTATCTTATTGTTGCTCTTCTTCATCCAATATAATTCTTTATTTAAAATTTCAAATGAAACTAGAGTGTTAACTCTAAAACTGCCATGCTGTGGTGAAACTTTCATTCCCAAACATTGAAGTTTTCCTAGCATTAATGCATCAGAATAAGCGAGAACTGAACAAGCCTGCCTTTTGAATAGTCATTAGCTGTTCTTTTCCCTTGAAAATAACTTCATTGTATGCAAAATTAGTTTTCCAAATGTGGTAGTTTTGCCCTGGCTAGGCACCAAATGCCCACTAAAGATTCTGTATCACTCCCCCTCTTAAATAGACAGGGGAGAGGAAAATATAAGAAAAGCCATTCATAAGATAGATAATTTAATAATGATAACAAGCAAAGCAACAGACCAAAAGCAGAGAGAGCGATGCTTACCTCTACTTCCCATCAGCAAGTCTGGGAAGCAGGACTCTCTATGCTTAGTGGTTACTTTGGGAGAACATGGACAAGTCTTCCCAAATTTCCTTCTTCCACTTCGTTCTGAGCTGATGTCATATGGCATGGAATACCCCTTTGGCTATGTGACGGTTTAGGTGTTCCCTGCCCCCCCCCCCNTTTTATACATCTCAGCAAGCCTATGAGGGAAGTAGACATCACCATTGTTTTCCTTCCACAGCCTGTAATCTAGTTCTTCTCACCAGAACATTCTAGCTAGCTTCAAACTAGCACAGGCTAGTCTGGATCAGCTGGTTCAGCTGTGTCCTCTCAGCGTCTTGGGGCAGGGAGATGTTGGAAAAAAACCCACAACTTGAGACTGTGTCCCCTTGTCCTGTTGCTGGTTGCCTGGGAGAAGAGACCAACCCCCACCTGGCTACAGCCTCCCTTCAGGTAGTTGTAGACAGCAATAAGATCACCCCTGAGCCTCCAGTTCTCCAGGCTGCACACCTCAGTTCCCTCAGCCTCTCCTCATAGGGTTTGTGTTCCAGGCCTTTCACTGGCTTTGTCACCCTTCTCTGGACATGTTCCAGTATACTCAACATCTCTCTTGAATTGAGGAACCCAGAATTGGACACAGCACTCAAGTTGTGGCTTGACCAGTGCTGAGTACAGGGGCAGAATAACCTCTCTTGTCCTACTGGCCACACTGTTCCTATAGTTTAAAGCAGAAATCCAAATAGTGCCGCCTGTATAAAAGAATCGCTAGATGCTATCTTTCATCTGAAGTACCAGAGTTATACCCAGGTGAGAGTTTCCTTAACTCCAGTGACCCTCAATTAGGAAAAGTTTTAAGCAATTGCCTAAAGGGTTTCCTGAAAAATGATGCTTTTCTCAGTTGAGGCCAAGCTGCCTTATAGTCATTATCTAGATAATCCTTGCAATATTTGGCTGTACTGAGTAATGTTATCAGCATGTTATAGTTAATGAAACTGCAGAGATTTTCAAATTACCCTACTCCCATTAAGTACTTAACATAAATTATTGGCTTTTCAAATCATCTTATGCCTTTTGAGAACACTCGTGCATACAGTGAGAGTAAAGGGCAAGACCAAAGAAGTGGTCCCATCATCAGACTCCGGTGCTTAAAGGACTGTACTTTCTATCTTATTAGCTCCTCAGCTATAAGCTGAAAAACTCTGAGGTCTTGATGCAGCCAATTTGTGGCAGATGAGGCTATGAACAGCATGGACACACTCAGAAGCATTTTCCAACCAAGGGGACTCTATTATTCAGTGATTCATGTTGAAGAAATGTGTTTCCAGTGATGATAAAAGGGAGACCATCCCCTTGAGTCATGAGGTTCAGAATTGACCTCTTTGCTTTTTAAACACCCGATGGAGCTTAGGTGTGGCTAGATCCAATCTTAGTTCTAGATTTGTTCAATGGCTTATGCCTAATGGAAGGGGCACGAAAGGTAAGGAAGATCTCCCCTCTGAGTATAGTTGAGGTTCAGAATGACCCCTCCTGCTTTCTACATTCTTTCTCAGGGGATAATCTCGGTGTGGCTGGATCCAGACTTAGTCCCAGTCTTGGTCAGTGGCTTATGTATAAAGGTTTTAAACACGTGAATTTCATTAGTAATAATTCAGCACACTATCAGTCACTTACTGAGGATCTGTTGCAACAAGGAGCCCCACCACCCTGGCTAAAGTAAGGTCTCTTAGTCTGAGGTAAGGAACATCAAACCTTGGAAGGCATCCTTGCTCAAGAGGAGAGTCACCTGGCATGCAGTCCAATTGCCATCCAGAGAACTCAGATTAGACTTACTCAACAAATTATTGTTGGTCAAAGATCTCATTAATTTGAGGAGACATATTCCTGAGATCAATCTTCCCTTGTGGTAGGATGTCTGCCATGCAGCCAAAAAGGCTAGTAGGGAGATCTCAAAGGAGACTGACTGTCATATTTATGGGACAAATTGGTTGGCCTACAGTCAAATGACATACAGTGGGAAAGATGTGCATGAGACTCCCTCTACCCACAACTTTCTCTTTTCCTTGATAAATGAGTCTTTGACGAGCCACCTGCTGTTCATGCATTAATCTCAGGATTGTTGTTCCAAGCTCATATGCACCAGTGTTCACTCTGCTCCTTTGTGGATTTCCTAGAGCGGCTCTTGGCCTGGTTACAGTGCAGAACTTTACCTTCTTTGGAGCCACTACCAGACGACTGCAAGTTTAGTTAAGGTAGGTCAAATGCATCTGTCACACACTGACTCCACCAGCAGTGAATCCAAACACAGCTTTTGTGCAGACTTCTATACTTTGATAGCAAGCTGATCTGATACTTCTACTTACTAAAGACTATATTAGAAATAATGATGAAATAATGAGTCATTGAGAGCAGCTGCTTTAGAACCAGCGCAGCCAGCAGTGGAGAGATTAGACGTCAGTGTACAGAGGGTTTCCTGAGACTTCCCCTTGGTAGGGAAATGACAAGGAAGCAGAGACACCCACTAGAGGCTGACAGCTCTCCTAGGACAGGCTGTCCAGATGTGGCCATCATCAGGACAGTGGTGACCATGCTCACACCTTTAGAAGAAGACCTCAGGGAATGGAGCAAACAGATCATTGTGCACTGAGCAGGCAAACAGAGTATGGGAGGCCACCCAGGGCATGGCGCAGCAGTTCACACAGAAGAATGCACATGACAGGCACTGAAGCTTGTCCAGCTTGACCAGAGTATCTGTCCAGCTTGACCAGAGTATCCATCCAGCAGAAGGCCATGGCATCCCTGAGCCTTGCATCTGCAAGTTTTGCTACAGCTTCCCAGATGGAACTCTGGTCAGATCATGCTGCCATCCATGTGTCAGGCTGCAGGATGTGCCCCACACTTGCACCAAAGCATGTGTGCTTGAGGTGTGTCCAGGTAGAGCAGCGTCTTAACTAGGGATGAAGCTGCAGGAGGAGGTAAGTAGGTTGAAAATCATCAGCTAATGTGAGAGATAGGCTCTTAGAGTCACACTCTACCCTCCCTGAACAAACCCAACAGTCAGACAGACTCATGATATCACAGAACGTTAGAAGCTGGAAGGTACCATGGAGTCCAGTACCCCTACTAGGATCACCTAGGGTAATATGCACAGGAATGCATCCAGGCAGCTTTGGAAAGTCTCCAGAGAAGGAGATTCAACAACAGCCTGTTCAGTGCTCCATCTCCCTCACTGTAAAGAAGTCCTCATGAGGTGAAACCTATGTTCAAGTTTGTAGCCGTTGTCCCTTGTCTTATTACTGCCCACCACTGAAAAGAGATTGCCCCCCTCCATTTGACACCTACCTTTCAGATATTTATACACATTGATCAGATTCTCTCTGTCTTCTCAAGACTAAACAGCCCACGGTCGCTCAGTCTTTCTTTGTAGGGAAGGTTCTCAAATCCTTTAATCATCCTCATGGCTCTCTCTTGGACTCACTCCAGCAGATCCCTGTCTCTCTTGAATTGGGGAGCCCAAAACTGGACATGGTATTCCAGATGTGGTCTCACCAAGGCAGAGCAGAGGAGGAGAAGAAGAATCTCTCTAGACCTGCTGGCCACACTTCTTGATGGAGAACTCCCTGTCCTCTCTCTGCCTTACTAAACACGGTGATGTAAGCAATAGGGCTAATGGCAGCTAGTCCAGTCTCCTCAGTGACTACCTTCCCAGATGTCCTTGTGAAACAGGTGCAGTGCTTTAGAACGGGAAGTGAATGATAGCAAGGATGATTATTCAAACATAAAGGAAGCTCAAATTCAGGACCAACTAGGAAACATGAACATACATAAATCTATGGGACCTGATGAGCTTCATCCTAGAGTTCTGAAGGAATTCTGAGAGGCCTGGAACACAAACCCTGTGAGGAGAAGCTGGGGGAGCTGGGGTTGTTTAGCCTGGAGAAGAGGAGGCTCAGGGCAGACCTCATTGCTGTCTACAACTATCTGAAGGGAGGCTGTAGCCAGGTGAGGGTTGGTCTCTTCTGCCAGGCAACCAGCAAAAGAGCAAGAGGACACAGTCTCAGGTTGTGCTGGGGGAGGTCTAGGCTGGATGTTAGGAAGAAGTTCTTGCCAGAGAGAGTGATTGGCATTGGAATGGACTGCCCAGGGAGGTGGTGGACTCGCCATCCCTGGAGGTGTTGAAGAAAAGCCTGTCTGAGGCACTTAGTGCCATGGTCTAGATGATATAGACAGAGAGATTAAGTGCACCTTAAGCAAGTTTGCAGATGATATCAAGCTGAGTGGTCCAGACTGAAGGACAGGATGCAATCCAGAGGGACTGGGACAGGCTGGAAAAGTGGGGGGAGGAGAATCCCATGAAGTTAAACAAGGCAAGATGCAAAGTTCTGCATGTAGGTCAGGGCAGTCCTTGATATCAATACAGGCTAGGAGATGGTGAAATTGAGAGCAGCTATACAGAAAAGGACTTGGGGGTACTAATGGATGGGAAGTTGGACATGAGCCAGCAATGAACACCTGCAGCCCAGAATTCCTGTGGCATCCTGGGCTGCGTCAAAATAAGCATGGCCAACAGGTTGAGAGCAGTGATTCTGCCACTTTACTCTGGTGAGACATCACCTGGAATACTGTGCCCAACTCTGGGACCTCCAACACAAGACAGAAGACCTGCTGGAGCATATCCAGAGGAGGGCCTCAGAGATGATCAGGGCACTGGAGCACCTCTCCTGTAAAGACAGGTTGAAAGAAATAGGGATATTCAGCCTGGAGAAGAGAAGGCTCTGAGTAGACCTTGTAGCTATTTCAATATCTGAAAGAGACCTACAGGAAGGTGTTTAGAAGGGCTTATAGTGAAAGGATGAGGGGCAATGCTTTTAAAAGAGAGCAGGGTAGATTTAGGTTAGGCACAAGGAGAAAATTCTTTATAATAAGAGTTGTGAAATATTGCAACAGATTGTGTGGTGATTTAGGAGTTACCTGCCCCCCGCCCCCACACTTATGAAATCACCCAGACTAGAGTCAGCTGGCTGAAAGTTAAGGAATGAAGCTATCTTTACAGCTTAGCACAATTTACAAGCATATGTACATACAATATACACAAATATTTACAGTTACATACAAGTTAAAAGGTAATACAAAAACACAATACCCCTTCCCAGAAATCAGAGTCCCCAGGAGGAGCTCCCAACCACTCTTCCACCTTCTTTCCACCCCCCACTGTTATCTCAGAGTATGCCTTACATTCAAGTTGAGCTGGAAGGATTGGCAAGGGGGGTTAAAAGCAGAATGATTAATTGAGTTACACAGATCCAGGCAGAGCAACAGAAGCCCAGGGAGAAAACACAGACACCGACTCCCACAGATAGAGACACTGTCTTGTCTATGTTTGTGCCCTTGTTTTTATAAGTCTCAGCGAACCTATGGGTGAAGTAGACATCCCCATTGTTTCCTTTCCACAGCCTAAATCTAATTTCTCTCATTAAAATATTCCAGTTAGCCTCAAACTAGCACAAGTTGCCAAGGGATGCGGTTGAGGCCCCATCCCTGGAGACATCCAAGATGGAACCTGATGCCGCTCTGGATGGCCTGATCTAGTTGGCAATTAGTCATATTTCTCATTCATCAATGAACAGTAGCTTTCCTCTCAAAGGTAAATAAGTCTTCAGTTTGAAAACCTTGATGTCTTTGGACATTAGCTAGCCAGTTTTCAGCTAAGCTTTCCACTGCTTGCCACGTTATAAACATCTGAAAAAAACCATTTTAAAATAACCCCAAACAGGTAGTGTTAAATGCTAACTATTTTACTGCACAATGGATATCATCACTGTATAATAGCATCTGATAAATAGGCTGTTATCATCAGAGGGGAGGCTTTTAAATCAGGCCTTAACTACTTTTAATACAGGCTTGGAATGTAATCACTGGAACAGCATTTTGCTTTTTTTTGCTTGTGTGTTTTTGCTTCTGTCTGGAGTCTTCAGAGATTTTTTCAGTTACAATCTATCTACTACCTGTTGTGAAACACTGGTAATGAGATAATACAAGCAATTAGGAAAGCATTGCTCACTCCTGAAGAAGTGTTACTGCTTTAAATGAATGTTCCCAAAGGCAATACACAATAGCGTTTCAGTGACATTTGATTGTTCCTGTATTTTCCCAAAGATACCTTTGTTTTTTCTGTATCTGGTCTAATCAGTAACTCACAGGTGGCTGCAGAGCAGCACTCCTGCAGTAAATATGCTACCTTAGGGGTAACATTCCACAGAAAGCAAGGTCAATCTGTGATCCTGTTATACGTGATGCCAAAACAAAGTATCACAAAAATACTTCTGGCTTAGATTTAATGTTATAGTTTTTAAACACTTAAAAATCTTAGTCTGTAATTAGACTTGCCACAGCATTATGCACTGAGTGAGGTGAGGGTGAGATTTAGAGTAGGGTGAGAATTCCACAAATAGATCTTGTCTCTTAGCATCTGGATCTAAGCCCATATATGTCAAACTTGCCATGCTGTGCTGCACGCTTTTCCCCAGCCTGAGCCCCAGTGTGATGGTACTAGCTGCTTACTCTAGCCTGTGACTAAGTGTTTCTCATACAGGGAGTAAAACCACAGGCTTTCATAAGGCAGGCTCATGAGATCATAGAATCGACCAGGTTGGAAGAGACCACCAAGCTCATCCAGTCCAACCTATCACCCAGCCCTATCCAGTCAACTAGACCATGGCACTCCTTTTGTGTTCTGGTCTGCCAAGGTCTCTTCTGTTGTTTTTCCTCTTATTTCTGAAAAGATAAAGTGAACCCGAGGTTTTCCACACTGACAACGATTTCTAAGACCGTAGGAAAGTATCTACAATGTAGATACTAGACATAATTATTAAATAAATGAGAGAGAAACCACCACCCTAATATGCACACCACACTTTCAGCTGTTGGGTGAGCATTCCTCTCTGATGGAAGGTTGATCAGTGGGCTCCTGCTTTGTTCTTGTGAGGTCTCCACTGTGGAATACCTCTACCTTGAACAGCAAGCTCTGGAAGGCAACCTAGTATCACACAGTATCACAGTATCACCAAGGTTGGAAGAGACCTCACAGATCATCAAGTCCAACC
>WAAF01019227.1:22827-38476 GCA_013400475.1 Tricholaema leucomelas
ATCATAGAATCATAGAATGGTTTAGGTTGGAAGGGACCTCAAGGATCATCCAGCTCCAACCCCCCGCCATAGGCAGGGACACCTCCCACTAGAGCAGGCTGCTCAAGGCCTCATCCAGCCTGGCCTTAAACACCTCCAGGGAGGAAGCATCCACAACCTCCCTGGGCAACCTGTTCCAGTGTCTCACCACCCTCACTGTAAAGAACTTCCTCCTAATATCCAGTCTAAATCTCCCTTCCTCCAGTTTAAACCAATTCCGCCTCGTCTTAACATTACTAGACCGTGTAAATAGTCCCTCCCCAGCTTTCCTGTACACTCCCTTCAGATACTGGAAAGCCACTCTAAGGTCTCACTATAAGATGCAACCCATCCAGTTCCCCAGCAGCAGCCCAAGCGAGAGAAGTGCCGAGAGTCTCTTATCTATGTTTTGATTTATGTTTTTATACATCTCAGTAAGTCTATGAGCGAAGTAGACATCAGCCTTGTTTCCTTTTCACAGCCTGTAATCTAGTTCTTCTCACCAAAACATTCTAGCTAGCTTCAAACTAGCACATATTTATTTTTATATACTATTATTATTAAATAAAACTGATGGTGATCTTTATGTAAAAAATATTGAGAAAGTCTATTCTGGAAGCAGAAGAGTTTGGAGTTTATCAGTAACTGTTATTTCCCGAGGCTAAAGTTGCAGAAAAAGTGGGTACTCCTGTCCAGCACTACAGAGCAGGCTATACTTAGAATAAAACACAGAAAAAAGAAAAGAGGTTAAACAGGAAAAATGTATAATGCTCATGTACACTATTTTAATGCTTTTCTTTTAGGTTTGATTTTGGTTTATCAGCTACATTTCTTGTAACTTGTATTGCAGCTTATCTTATGTTTTAAAGCATGCTATTTATTGGTTTTCAGACAGGTAAAAATGTATTTCTTGTTCTCCCCTTAAAACTTCTGGGTTTACATGTGATATTGACTATACTGAAAGCTCAATTACAACAAAAAGTAGCATTTGTGGCAGAAGAATGCGAGGGGTTTGGCTATCAAAGAATTGTGCTAGTTTGAAGCTAGCTAGAATGTTTTGGTGAGAAGAGCTAGATTACAGGCTGTGAAAGGACAACAGTGATGATGTCTACTTTGCTCATTGGCTTGCTGAGATGTATAAAACTATAAGTCAAAACATAGATAAAGTCACTTCGCCTGCTGGGGAGCTCTGGGGCTGCTGGCTGAACTGCATCTTATTCTCTAACCTCACCCTCCATTTTCTTTGGCTGATCCACCTTTGCTTCCTAACGCCCCTGGCCGAGCCTCCACTTCCTCCTTGGGACTGGAGTAAGGTTGAGAGGGGTAGGAGGAAGGTGAGGGGGTGGTTGAGAGCCCCTCCTGGGGACTCAGGTTTCTGGGAGGGGAGTTGTGTTTCTGTATTACCTTTTACCTTGTATATTTCTGTCTATAACTGTATCTACTGTAAATATCTGCTTGTATATTGTGCTAGCTGTAAATACAAGCTTCATTCATATTTACAGAGCCATCTGAGTCTAGTCTGGGTGATTTCTAAAGTGGTGGGGAGGCAAATTAGTTTGCAAATTCACATGATGAGGTCAGCCCAAGTCAAAGCTCTCAAGCACATTTATTTCCTCCTGTTTCGGTAACATGCAAATAAGAAAGCTTTGGTCACCATGAGATGTAAAACGCTGTGGGAATCTGTGTGATGAACTACAGAAACTGTGGCAGTTTACTTGCACTATCACCCTGCTTTCTTTAAAAGACAAGCAATATATAAATGTCTTTAAATGAATAGATTTGCGATATGGCTGATGGAAAAGAGAAGCAATAGCTGCACTTGCAATCAGCTAATTGTCCTGGTAGGCCTGAATAGGCCAAAATAGGCTCAGCACATGTCCTGGCTTGCCCAGATGTGTTTTTCTGCTCTCCCTCCTTCTACTATGGGGAGAAGCAACTGTGGGAAAGAGGACAAAGAGCCTGCAGCCACTGAGTCGAAGGACCTTGGTTCGCCCAGACTTGTTTTATTCTTGTTTGCATCCTCTGGTAAACAAGGTACACACACTTGGCTTATGCCTGCCTTGTGCAAGGCCTATGTTTTCTCCAAATTTGGGCTTTACTTAATATGATCAAGTTTAGTTAACTGCCATTCTCATTGGCTATTCTGTGTCCAAAGGCCCATTAGTCTCAGACTGAGCATGTAACACGTTGTGCTCTGCCATTGTATTCATGCTTGCTTGCTTGCTTGCTTGCTGCTGCCTGATCTTCGTGCTCTCTGCTTCAGGCAGTGTTCTGCCTCACCAACTCATTGCATCCTGAACTGCCTGGAAATTGCCTGCTTCGAGTTTACCAGGAACAGGCTCTAAATGCCTCCACACGATAGGCCTGCATAGTCAGTGTGACATCTGTGCTAAGACTGCACATTGCAAGATACCCTGTCCTCACCTGCCAAGATGAGGAGCCCTGGAAGGGAAACACAGATTGTCCAGAGAAATCAAGACCAGGTCAGATATCGTCTGCCTCCTTTCCCCAGGTCCCTGTGAAGCCTTGGAAGAATCAGAAGCCTTAGTGGCTAAGACAACACCAGCAGAGCCCACTGTAAGCATTTGGGTACTGTCTGAAGCTGTAGCTAGCCCCGCATGTCAGGAGCTAATTTTTATGAATAAATACTTAACTCCTCTTGTAATTCACCAATTTCCTTCTGCCATAAGCAGAAAGGAGCTCCTTGAGTCCATCTAGTGAGCAAGCAGTATATTGACCACAATAACCTTCCCTTCCAGTTCAATTAATGTTTATATTTTTTCTAGTTCTTTCTTAAATGTTCTAGATCCTGTGCTGTCGTCTGTATAATGTTCCCATGACCATTGCAAGACAACCCAATTATTATTAAAATTAGTGGTTGGGGTGGTGAGACTCCTGAATATTAATAAATGGTACTAATTTTGAAAAAAAGACCATCTCACATCAATTAATTACCTCTCCTATTTTTATAGTAATTAATTACTCCCAATTACCACACTAACACACTCTGCATGATGAGGGTACGAGTGACGTTTGTCCTCTTTGAGCTTATCCCTTTATCGATAGACTCAATGCTTGATGGGACAAATTAGCAAGGAAATCAATGTCTGGAATCTACCTTATGTCTTTTTGGTTATCCTTGTAGAGATGATATCTTCATATGCAAACCTTATGATGGTTGCTGCATTAATTTCCTGCCAAATCTATTCCATAATGCCTGCAGCTGAAATCAAAATGAGCTCATCTGATGAAAACCACAATTGAATAAATAATGAAACTAAGTATTTCCAACAGCACATATGTAGAGTGACAGTATCTCTTCTCTCAGGCAGCCAGCACCAGAACAAGAGGACACAGCCTCAAGCTACGCCAGGGGAAATTTAGGCTTGAGGTGAGGAGAAATTTCTTCACTGAGAGAGTCATTGGCTACTGGAATGGGCTGCCCAGGGAGGTGGTGGAGTCGCCGTCCCTGGAGCTGTTCAAGGCAGGATTGGACGTGGCACTTGGTGCCATGGTCTAGCCTTGAGCTCTGTGGTAACGGCTTGGACTTGATGATCTATGAGGTCTCTTCCAACCTTGGTGATACTGTGATACTGTATTTAAGAGTGCTGTTAACCCCAGCTGGCAACAAAAGCACTACGTGGGTACTTACTCCCTGCCCTAAGTGAGATGGGGGAGATAATGGGAAGAGGAAAAGTAAGAAAACTTGTGAGTTAAGATAAAGACTATTTAACAGGTAGAGCAAAAGCCAAGCATGCAAACAGCAAAACAAGGAGTTCATTCACTGCTTCTCATTTTCAGGTGGGTGTCCAACTAGCTCCAGTTTACAGCCAGTATTTGTGTCTTTTTTTTTTTTTAAAGTAACAAAAAGCTGATGAAAGCCATAGACATAATCTGTCCCTGCATTAATTTACAGCCGCATTTTCAAAGTACTACACAGGCTGTTAGCTAACCAATCCCCTCTGGAGATGGCAAATGAAACCTTATTTCTGGCTTTCAAACTGTGGGTGCAAGAAGGCTTTTTGTGAGTGAATACATTACAGTGATGACTTACAGGTTTGGAATTCCAAAAGAGAGAAAATGTTTTAAATAAATGAGCAGAGGGAGTGAGTGACTACAGATGAGTACTAAAGCTATTCCGTTCAATTTGTACAGCAATGACCCAGAGGAGGAGATGCGCAGCAGAGAGATAAAATTTCCTGATACTAAAACCCAGAGAGGCACATAGTAGCCATTGACAGAAAAAAGAAAATACAGAGCAGAATTACTTGGGTAGGCTAATTGCCTGGACTGATACAGTTCAATGCTGGAAAATTTACTCTTTCAGCTACAGGGAATTTCATACTAAAAATGGCAAAACATAATTTAAATGACCAAACACAAGAGAATTCTGAGAAGTGTTTGAGGACAGTGATTATAAAGAACAAACAAACACTTAATTTTACTTTTTTTCTAGAATCACGTTGTATCAAATCGTAGCGTGGTGCACCAAGGATATAATTGCTTAAACATGGTTGATGTAGTGCCTTGGAAGTCATACTGGTGGTTCTAACTTCACTAGCAGTTCCAAGCCTTGTGGCCCAAAGTCCGCTATACTTCCGGCCCCTACTGGCACGTTTGTGCTAGTTTGAGCCGAGCTAGAATGTTTTGGTGAGAAGAATTAGATCATAGGCCAAGAAATGAAAACAATGGTGAGGTCTACTTCCCTCACAGCCTTGCTGAGATGTGCAGAAAGGAAAAGCAAAACATTAAAGTTACTTTGCTCTGCACTTCACTTGTGCACTTCGCTCTGGGCTGTGCTCTCGGCTCTCTTTGCCTGCTGGGGAGCTCGGTCTGCTGGCTGAACTCCATCTTGCTTTCTAACCTCACCCTCCATTTGCTTTTGGCTGATTCACCTTTGCTTCTTAATCCCTCTGGCCAAACCTCCATTCTTCCTTGGGACTTCGGTAAGGTTGAGAGGGGTAGCGGAAAGGTGAGGGGGTGGTTGAGAGTCCCTCCTGGGGACTCAGGTTTCTGGGAGGGGAGTTGTGTCTGTATTACCTTTTTACCTTGTATATTTCTGTCTATAACTGTATATACTGTAAATATCTGCTTGTAAATTGTGCCAGCTGTAAATATAAGCTTCATTCAAATTTCCAGAGCCGGCTGAGTCTAGTCTGGGTGATTTGTAAAGTGTGGGGGGCGGGGAACATCCTAACCATCACACACGTTGCTGCTATGTTTCTGGAGAGACACTCCTCTTGTAGGAAAAACAGTGATGTAGCCAATTTCAGTGCCAGACTTTAAAGGAGAAGATGGTTACATTTTTAAGTGAAACCGACTTCATTCATTCACACTCACAGTCACACTCCTATGCCATCATACATTCACATATATCAGGATACTGGAAGTTTTTAAGGCCAGGCTAGCTGGAGCAACCTGATCTAGTATGAAGTATCACAGTATCACAGTATCACCAAGGTTGGAAAAGACCTCACAGATCATCAAGTCCAACCCTTTACCACAGAGCTCAAGGCTAGACCATGGCACCAAGTGCCACGTCCAACCTTGCCTTGAACAGCCCCAGGGACGGCGACTCCACCACCTCCCTGGGCAGCCCATTCCAGTAGCCAATGACTCTCTCAGTGAAGAACTTTCTCCTCACCTCAAGCCTAAACTTCCCCTGGCGCAGCCTGAGGCTGTGTCCTCTCGTTCTGGCGCTGGCCACCTGAGAGAAGAGAGCAACCTCCCCCTGGCCACAACCACCCCTCAGGTAGTTGTAGACAGCAATAAGGTCACCCCTGAGCCTCCTCTTCTCCAGGCTAAACAATCCCAGCTCCCTCAGCCTCTCCTCGTAGGGCTGTGCTCGAGGCCTCTCACCAGCCTCGTCGCCCTTCTCTGGACACGCTCAAGCATCTCGATGTCCCTTCTAAACTGGGGGGCCCAGAACTGAACACAGTACTCGAGGTGTGGTCTAACCAGTGCAGAGTACAGGGGCAGAATGACCTCCCTGCTCCTGCTGACCACACCATTCCTGATGCAGGCCAGGATGCCATTGGCTCTCTTGGCCACCTGGGCACACTGCTGGCTCATGTTCAGGCGGGTATCAATCAGCACCCCCAGATCCCTCTCTGTCTGGCTGCACTCCAGCCACTCTGACCCCAGCCTGTATCTCTGCATGGGGTTGTTGTGGCCAAAGTGCAGCACCCTGCACTTGGAGCTATTGAATGCCATCCCATTGGATTCTGCCCATCTGTCCAGGCGGTCAAGGTCCCGCTGCAGAGCCCTTCTGCCCTCCAGCCCAGCCACATCTGCCCCCAGCTGTTCAAGGCAAGGTTGGACGTGGCACTTGGTGCCATGGTCTAGCCTTGAGCTAAAGGCTCAAGGTAAAGGGTTGGACTTGATGATCTGTGAGGTCTCTTCCAACCTTGGTGATACTGTGATACTGTGATACTGTGATATATAAATTTGTTATAACCTTGTGTTTTTGTTTGTTTTGGGGTTTATTGTTTGTTTTTTGTTTTTGTTTTGCTTTTTTGTTTTATTTTTCCAAGATTGCACATCAGACTTCTGCAGCAATGAGTATGCATTTCATAGATTCATAGAATGGCTTGAGTTGGAAGGGACCTTAAAGGCCATCTGGTTTCAACCTCTGCTACCATGTGCAGGGACATCTTCCACTAGACTAAGTTGCTGAAGGCCTTATCCAGTCTGGCCTTGAACACCTCTACAGAGGACACCCACAATCTCCCTGGACAACCTGTTCCAGTGTCTCACCACCCTCGCGGTAAGCAATATCTTTCTAATATTTCTTCCATGTAGGAAGGGATTCAATTACATATGAGTATCTTGGTCCAGGAGTGGTGCATTCATTTTATAGCTAGACAATAGTCATCTTCATAAGATGAATCATTCTAAGCTTGGTACTTTAGATAGCTATCTTCAGAGATGAATTTCCCTCTAGAGATGCCTGTCTCTTCATTGTTTGCTAGAGGAGATGGGAGTTTACCTTATTCTGATCCACAATTAAGTATCTAATTTGGATTAGGGTGGATCATATCTATTATAAGGTTTTATCATTGGATTTTATTGTACTGCTTTCTATGTAAGCATTTCTAGCTTTACCAACTTGATGAAATGTCCTGAAATACAAATGTCCTTGTCAAGTGATTCAGATCTGTTTGCATATGGAAATGATAGATTCAGTGTAAGATAACCAGATTGCTAAAGGGAAGACAGGAACCTGAAACTCCTAGAGAAGCTTTGTATATAACAAATGATGAATAATGCTGCTTAGCTCCTTGAAGGAATTGCTTAAGCATGGTGCATAACTAAGCTAGAGGATCTGTGTTATTACTGTTCCATAAAAGAAATGAGAAAAAATATTTTATTTTGCAGGTAACAAATTGCTATCTACCAGTAAAGGTAGTAAAAAGATGAAACAAGTAAATAAGAAAGCAAAGCTGAATTTCAGACAGAGTGCAGCAAAGTAGAGATGTCCTTCACTAGTACTTCACAGTGTTGAAGAACATATTCTCTTTCTTGTGTTTTTTTTTTTTAATACAAGTAACTCCAGTTTATGTTTTTAAAACGTTTGCTTGTTTGCTTGTTCTATTATTGGAGGCCCCTGATGTAGCTTTGTCAGCTTACATCTGTGAGGTAGTGTGGTGGTTTGGGTGTCCCCCACAACCCCCACACTTTAGAAATCACCCAGACTAGACTCTGCCAGCTCTGGAAATATGAATGAAGCTTATATTTACAGCTGGCACAATATACAACCAGATATTTACAGTAGATACAGTTATAGACAGAAATATACAAGGTAAAAGTAATACAGAAACAGAACAGCCCTCCCAGAAACCTGAGTCCCCAGGAGGGGCTCCCAACTGCCCCTTCACCTTCCCCCTACCCCTCTCAACCTTACCTCGGTCCCAAGGAAGAATGGAGGTTCAGCCAGGGGGTTAGGAAGCAAAGTGGATTAGTCAGAAAAATGGAGGGTGAGGTTAGAGAGAGAGATGCATCTCAGAGCTTCCCAGCAGGAGTAGTGCCTTATCTATGTTTTGATTCTTCTTCTTATACATCTCAGCAAGCCTATGAGTGAAGTAGACATCACCATTGTTTTCCTTCAACAGCCTGTAATCTAGTCCTTCTCACCAAAACATTCTAGCTAGCTTCAAACTAGCACACCAACTAGGTAAAATGGAAACAAAAATCAAACTCTCAAGCATTAAAGATCTTTTAAAGTATGTGTATGCACTGGGCAGTTGCATGTGAAAGAAAAAAAACTCCTTACTGTTTCAAGGTATTTCTCTTTACAGAATAACGGAATTTTTCCATGTCAGTGAGAACTGTGGCCACCAGAAATGTGGTCTGAGGTGTATTTTTGAGGACACCTGCTGATTTGTTTTAGTTATCAATACAATCTACACAGGTTTGTTTCACATGCCTTGTGTTTTGATAGCATAGTATATGCTGAGGAAATATTTATGGTCTTAACCCCCACACTAGCAGAAGACCAATAGTCCCTATTTGAGTTCTCTGTGCCTACTTCTGCTCTAAGCATGTCACAAAGAGTTGTGGAATAAAATGCATCTCCTAAGTCACTTATACTCTTTTCCTTCTAAGTCACTTATACTCTTTTCCTTCATGGCTGCCACCATAATATTGTTTTGACAACAGAGTTATATTATGAAGAAGGTATATATGCAGTTAAATATAATACTTGACATTTACATGCCTTTTTTCTTTCTTGCATCTGAAAGTGAACTATAATGAAATGTAAACATTCCTGGTGTCATTTTATACACAGAGAAAGCAAGACACAGTCGGAGGTAGAACTGAGAACAGAACAAAACCTTCTTATCTCTAGACATGAGCTGGTCACTTTAGACCAATTATATTGTCTAGTTTTGGTTTTACAGGAAAAGAAATAAGGCTTCACTGTGCAATGTGCAGAACTGTATGTAGTGATGTGTCTCATTAAAGGTTTATTCTTCACAGGAATAGCCAATATAAAAACCCTTATTGTCCTGCACAGTCTGCTTAGAGAATTTCTGCTATGTTCTTTCTGAATAAATAAGAAAGGAGGTTATATTCATGCCTTGGTTTCTGACTAAATTGCTGATAGCAGTGAAAAACCTTTCATGGAGAAAAGAAACCCCAGTCTTTGCTGAGAAAAGCATAAAAGAAGTTTGTATCTCCTGCATTAATTCTGTAACCTTTTGGCTGTAGATATTTGTGGGTGAAGATGTGATTTTTGCTTCGAGTGATAAAGATGAATTATGTCATCCAGTGCAATTGATCATCAAGTAAGTCTTGGTGGCAATTTGATAGAGAACAAAATCCTACTTAAATGATGGTGGCAGAATTAACACGGAACACAAATGAAAGGGAAACAAAAAAGGAAGATAAAACCAGTTATTTGAAGAGACTAGATAGCAAAAAAGTCCTTGATTGTGACTTAAAAAAATAGCTCTTTGTGAAACAGAGGCTCTCAATTTAATTTTGGGAGCTTAAATATCAAACAGTGCTGTAGAATTACATCAGAAACAGCAGTTCCACAAACAGGCAATTAACCACAGTTAAGATCATGAGCGGATAGTCAGGAGACTATGTATTTAGCTTTTCCTTGATATGAAATCAGAAGGTGATTTAATTATTGACCTGAGAAAAGCTACTGCAGGACACATAAAAAGTTTCCAGTTATACAGATTGCATTTGTTGTTTTCTCTTTTCATAGACCTATTTCATCATCTGGCAATGAGATGAGACTAATTCATGCCTCTTTCAGGAAGCATTATTAATTTTATCAAAGAAATATAAAGTTTGATTTTTTTATTCTGTTGTTTAGGAAGATCTATTGTGAGACTGCACAGAACTGTTTCCACCCTTGTGAATGAAGTGACAAAACCAAAAAATGAAAATGGATTTTAAAGTATTTTGCATTCAAAGAAGGATGCATTTGAGGTATGAAGTATTTTGATTTGTATAGGGAAGCTAAAGTAAAAATCTCATGAGATTTAGAATAGAATAGAATAGAATCAACCAGGTTGGAAGAGACCTCCGAGATCATCCAGTCCAACCTAGCACCCAGCCCTATCCAGTCAACTAGACCATGGCACTAAGTGCCTCATCCGGGCTTCTCTTGAACCCCTTCAGGGACGATGACTCCACCACCTCCCTGGGCAGCCCATTCCAATGGCAAATCACTCTCTCTGTGAAGAACTTCCTCCTAACATGCAGCCTATTTGGACCCAAACCCCTACATGTCCAAATTTGTGAACACTGAAAAAATGCAGGGAATATTTATTTCTTCATTCTCTGAAGCCTAAATATACAGCAGTGTTTTCAACAGACTTAATAGGTGCAACCTAGAGGGTTTATTTAAAATCCTTGAACAGAACAAACTGAGATGTCTTTATTAATTGTCTTTATTACTGAAGAAAAGAAAGACTGTAAGGAATATTCTTTAATTCCATTGTTAATGATTAAGATCTTCCTAAGTTTACAATCCTCAGAAAATCAATCAGTCAAACAAACACCCCAAACAACAACAAAACCCTAACAAACCAAACAACCCCCCCCCCCAAAAAAACCTGAACAAGTAACCAAGCACCAGACATCTTATAGATAGTCACAGCAACTACAAGAATTTAGTCCAACATTTGGAAGACCAGAGTTTTCTTTCAAATAAGTCCTGTATTATGGCTGCCTGACTGTAAGAGCTCCTCCTGGGCAGAGTGCCCTTAAATCTCCATTGGAGCTTTGCCTTTCATAGACAAAAGAGTGGTTTATGTTGAAAATATTGGTTCTTAGATACATAACTGTGAAGTTATTGCTAATTAAACAGTCTTGTTTTATCAAGCTTGGCATTCAATAGCTCCAAGTGCAGGGTGCTGCACTTTGGCCACAACAACCCCACGCAGAGATACAGGCTGGGGTCAGAGTGGCTGGAGAGCAGCCAGACAGAGAGGGATCTGGGGGTGCTGATTGATACCCGCCTGAACATGAGCCAGCAGTGTGCCCAGGTGGCCAAGAGAGCCAATGGCATCCTGGCCTGCATCAGGAATGGTGTGGCCAGCAGGAGCAGGGAGGTCATTCTGCCCCTGTACTCTGCACTGGTTAGACCACACCTTGAGTACTGTGTTCAGTTCTGGGCCCCCCAGTTTAGAAGGGACATTGAGATGCTTGAGCGTGTCCAGAGAAGGGCGACGAGGCTGGTGAGAGGCCTCGAGCACAGCCCTACGAGGAGAGGCTGAGGGAGCTGGGATTGTTTAGCCTGGAGAAGAGGAGGCTCAGGGGAGACCTTATTGCTGTCTACAACTACCTGAGGGGTGGTTGTAGCCAGGAGGAGGTTGCTCTCTTCTCTCAGGTGGCCAGCGCCAGAACGAGAGGACACAGCCTCAGGCTGCGCCGGGGGAAGTTTAGGCTCGAGGTGAGGAGAAAGTTCTTCACTGAGAGAGTCATTGGCTACTGGAATGGGCTGCCCAGGGAGGTGGTGGAGTCGCCGTCCCTGAGGCTGTTCAAGACAAGGTTGGATGTGGCACTTGGTGCCATGGTCTAGCCTTGAGCTCTGTGGTAAAGGGTTGGACTTGATGATCTGTGAGGTCTCTTCCAACCTTGGTGATACTGTGAGACTGTGAAGTTTAGAAAATAATGTCTACACTTAATGCAAACAACCTAAGATTAGAAGCTAGGTACTTATTTATTCCGTAAGCTCTGAGCTTTCAGGACCTTTCAACTCCAATACCCTACTGGATTACTTGAGCTTGTTTAAGATTTTTTAAAACTATTATTATTTTAAAATTTCAATTATTTTTGTTTCCATTGCAAACTTCAGAAATCCTCAACACAAAATTAATAATATCTGTATAGTGCTTTTTTCTTAATGCTTGATGTTTATGCTGTGTGACATGAGCTAATATTGAGTCAATGATAAGTGCAAGCACAGTAAGTGCCTTAGAAGGGAGATGACTGAACCACTTTGATGGAATCTGTTGGTAAAAACATACAAGGAATACACAAGGAAGGCAAAGAAAAGGAGGTCAGTGAAAAAATAAATGAGAAGCAAAGGTGAAGAGGAGATTTAGAGTAGATCAGAGATTGATTAAATACGAACAGACATCACAAAGAAAGCGAAGGCCTAAAAATTCTACCCATAAAGGGAAGGATCTTCAAATCACACCATGCAGCATTTCCATCTGTCTTCGCTGTAGAAGAATTATCCATAAGCCTAGCTTTAGGGAAATGTCTTATTTGGAGAGAGCAATCCTGGGGTATCCATTGCCTATGTAATTCCAACTTGGAAAATCAATCATTGAATTCTTGTCTTGAGTTTTAACAGAACTCCATTTTTGCAAGTCAAATGATGCATTTTGTAGCATCTGGGGAGAACAGGTTCAAAGCCGAATTAGGAGGTATGCAGTTTCACGTGTATCTGCTGATCTGATCGTTATAGTCCTTGTAGCTTTTGGTAAAGTCTATTGTGTAACATAGAATCATAAAATCAGCCAGGTTGAGAGACACCTCCAAGATCATCCAGTCCAACCTATCACCCAGCCCTAGCCAATCAACTAGACCATGGCACCAAGTGCCTCACCCGCTCTTCATTTGAACACCTCCAGGGACAGTGACTCCACCACCTCCCTGGGCAGCCCATTCCAATGCAAATCACTCTCTCTTGGAAGAAGTACCTCCCCCTGTACCTCTCCTAAGGAAGTACCTCCCCCTGTACCTTCCTTGGCACAACTTGAGACTGTGTCCCTTTGTTCTGTTGCTGCTTGCCTGGCAGAAGAGACCAACCAGCTCAACAGAAGCTGGAAGAATGGTAATGCAGAGATGGTTCTTGTTGTTTCCATACATGGCAAAAAATCTTCCTTTTTTTTTTTTTTCCCCACTGTTCAAGTTGTTAATATTTATAATGATGGTCGAATGTAGAAGTTTTTTTGTTGGTGGTGGATTTTTGGTTTTGTTTGGTTGTTTTCTTTTTTTCCTAGAAGGGCTGTAAGGCACAGGAATATATTTCCAAAAAAGCAAGAACACTGTTAATCAATAATAAGAAATTTCAGATATTTAAAATGAGTTCTTCAGCATTCATTCACAGTATCACAGTATCACCAAGGTTGGAAGAGACCTCATAGATCATCAAGTCCAAGCCATTACCACAGAGCTCAAGGCTAGACCACGGCACCAAGTGCCACGTCCAGTCCTGCCTTGAACAGCTCCAGGGACGGCGACTCCACCACCTCCCTGGGCAGCCCATTCCAGTAGCCAATGACTCTCTCAGTGAAGAACTTTCTCCTCACCTCAAGCCTAAATTTCCCCTGGCGTAGCTTGAGGCTGTGTCCTCTTGTTCTGGTGCTGGCTGCCTGAGAGAAGAGAGCAACCTCCTCCTGGCTACAACCACCCCTCAGGTAGTTGTAGACAGCAATAAGGTCTCCCCTGAGCCTCCTCTTCTCCAGGCTAAACAATCCCAGCTCCCTCAGCCTCTCCTCATAGAGCTGTGCTCAAGGCCTCTCACCAGCCTTGTTGCCCTTCTCTGGACACGCTCAAGCATCTCAATGTCCTTCTTAAATTGAGGGGCCCAGAACTGGACACAGTAGGACATTCAGATGTCCTCAGTCACATCCACAAGTCAAGCTGCCCTCTTCAACAACTGTTGTTTATTTTTCCAAACTCAGTGAAAAAAAATTGTATCATGCATTTGCTTACTGTTTTATTTTGCTTATTTAGTTTTTCCTACGCTAGAAGCACATTCACAACTTCAAAATAACAGATAAGAATATTCTTCTCTCAAAAACCTTATTACTGTGTTTGCAAGTCAAAGCAGAATTTGGTCCTTGGCAAATAAAGCTTTATTTTTGCCCTACAGTGGCAAAAGGAGCATTGATGAATATGTATCAAGGATAGGATAGAATAGAAGAGAATAGAATAGAATAGACTAGAATAGAATAGCATCAACCAGTTTTGAAGAGACCTGCGAGGTCATCCAGTCCAACCTAGCACCCAGCCCTATCCAGTCAACCAGACCATGGCACCAAGTGCCCCAGCCAGGCTTTTCTTGAACACCTCCAGGGACGGTGACTCCACCACCTCCCTGGGCAGCCCATTCCAATGCCAATCACTCTCTCTGGCAAGAACTTCCTCCTTACCTCCAGCCTAGACTTCCCCTGGCCTATAGCTCCCCCGACACAATGTGAGACTGTGTCTACTTGTTCTGTTGCTGGTTGTCTGGGAGAAGAACTCTTCAGTTTGAAACTGTTTCTTGTATATGAAACTCATCTTTGTACAAGGTGCTCAGAGTAACGGTGTGCTGGTTTTAGGGCCACAAGCTAGGCAAGACCAGAGGACAGAAATTATCCGTCCTCCTTTTGGGGAGTGCTGCACGCTGATTGGAAGTTTAAAGAGAGATTCTATTTGCAAGTACGTATGAATAGAAGGCATTCAGGTAGAACAAATTCACAAAACTAGGCCAAGCCTATCAGACCAAAACCTTCAAGAGTCCTCCGCCCATCCACCCTTCACAGGCCTGAGAGTAGGCCAAAACTGCCTTCCCCAGTTCAGGCATAGAAGGCCTCAGTAGGCCTTGTGACACATCTCAAAATTCCCTGCCTGCTCGTTCCACGCAGACCATGAGATAAGCAGAGAAGTGCGCTCTTCCCAAAGAGAGGAGAAGTGAAGGGAGGAGATGCAAGGAGGAGAGGAGAGCCATATCAGCTAAGTGCTGCTTTAAATACTCTGATACCAGGAAACGGACTAGAACAACGACGTTACAACATCCTGGGATGACCAGGTCCGTCTCCTGGGACTCTCTCTTTTTTTGGACTGCTTTGTCTTTGTGGTCTTCTTAAAGGTACCTGGGTCCCAAACCCACCACACACTGGTCTAAACATGCCTTAAGGGTAACAATTGATGTTTTGTATAAACAAAGAGCAGCATCTTCCACAGATTGCTCACAGCTTTGACTCGGATACAGTGAAGTCATCACAGAAACTTATGCCATGTCTTTATGTCACTCTTTATCTGCATTCTAGTTTGAGTCTAAAGAAGGAAGAGAAATCCAGTCAAGTGAGATCTGACTTAAGGCCCTGACTGCTGAAGCCAGGTATTCTATTGCTTGGCTCCTGTTGCTACTAGAAATTTATGTCTTGAACCATGAAAGCTGAGGCACATGTTTCCTTTAGGGCTTGGAAAAAGAACTGAAAAGATAATGAAAATGTTTTCTTGGAATGCATACAGACTCAGTAGCCAGGTCTTGTATTTTGAAGGTCTGTTTCACTACTGTAAAACTCCTACAGACTTTCTGTAGAGTGCCACTTATCTCTCGTATAATTTGAAACACGAAGTGGTCACTTCATCATTCAGTTCAGCACAACAAAGCAAAGTGAAGCAGCAGCATCAGGCAGTTTCTTGGCACAGGTACATGTCATAGTTTAATAGCTTTTGGTAGCCAAAAGTAAATTTAGCTACAGAGGCAGAAAGCCTTTTTATCATTATTCTGTAGAATACTGTAGATAATTCCCAAAGAAAATATGCCAGTACAGCTGTTATGCTGTTGATAGCTTGTCTTTCATCTGTAAAACCTCCTTTAGACTTGGTGCATGCCTTGAACATGATCCCTACATCCTTACTACACTGCTGGATTAATTTGAAA
>WAAF01019227.1:40797-51569 GCA_013400475.1 Tricholaema leucomelas
CACTTGCTTCTTCTCTTCGCTGGGGAGCTTTGCCTGCTGGGGAGAAGCTGAGGCTGCTGGCTGGACTCCATCTTGCTTTCTAACCTCACCCTCCCTTTGCTTGGCTGCTTCACCTTGCTTTTTAACCCTCTTGGCCAAACCTCCATTCTTCCTTAGGACTGGGGTAAGGTTGAGAGGGGTAGGGGGAAAGTGAGGGGTGGTTGAGAGCCCCTCCTGGGGACTCAGGTTTCTGGGAGGGGAGTTGTGTCTGTATTACCTTTTTTACCTTGTATATTTCTGTCTGTAACTGTATATACTGTAAATATCTGCTTGTAAATTGTGCCAGCTGTAAATATAAGCTTCATTCAAATTTCCAGAGCCATCTGAGTCTAGTCTGGGTGATTTGTAAAGTGTGGGGGGGTGGCGGATACCCAAACCATCACAGTTGTGGAACCCCTGTGCAAAATATGATGCTCTAAATGGCAACCCCAGTATGACAGAAATCCGTATGTTCAATTTCAGCTTGATTGTTGCCTAACTGTTATGCAGTCCAACAGAGTTCAGTCATCTCCAGTGTACTGTTTCATACACATTACACCAGCATGAACTGTTGCTAATAAAGCACACCTTTCTTCTGCATTGCTGCTCTTTTTATTATTCTAAGGACTAGTGTTAGTATACCCTACCAGTTTTCACAATGTATGTTTTGTGCATAAATTGGCAAAATGGAGGTAGCAAAGTTTAAGAACTGTAGTGGTGGAATAAACTGTGAATGAGATGTTGCTTTTAGCAGTGGGAAAACAAAGCTTTTGTCTGAAGGTGCCCGGAACAGAGGTTCTCATATTGTTGTCCTTGAATCACTGTTAATCTTAGGACATCACTTTCCACATCCATTGATTCTCGTTCTATGTTGTCTCTCATTTTTAAATTCTACTAAACTGTACTCAAAGCTGGCTGAATGCATTCAGCACTTTCATAATATCTGCTTACTCACTTAGCCACAGGCACGCTACCTCACTGTTAACAGGAGTAATCATCCACATAATTGAAATCAAGAAGGAAGCTGTCCTGCCAGATGTTCTCTAAAAGGTTTTTTTTCCTTAAGAGGGTGACTAATTTCATGCAGCATTTGCCATGTATTCAGGTAGGTGTCTAAAGCAGTTGTTCATGTTCTGTTTATAAACAGAGGAAAGATAAGAATCTCTTAGACATATCTTAAGCTGAGCTCTATCAGCTTCCACAAGTGCTTGCTATTTTCCATTATCTACCTTAAATACTGAATTTTCAAGCAGTTGCAATTAGGTGAGATGAAGCCTGTAATTAGGTGTTACAGGCAGTTGTGCAATAAGAGTCCATTATGACACGATTTCACTTGGACAGCTGCTTAACTTGGTCAAATAAAAAACAGTTTAGGAGCAGGGGCCATTAAGACAAGCTACCAGAGTATCCAGGTCAAGGCAATATTTTCAAGACTTCTTAGAAGCACTTGAGAACCTGTCCTTATCACAGTATCACAGTATCACCAAGGTTGGAAGAGACCTCACAGATCATCAAGTCCAACCCTTTACCACAGAGCTCAAGGCTAGACCATGGCACCAAGTGCCACGACCAACCTTGCCTTGAACAGCTCCAGGGATGGCAACTCCACCTCCTCCCCGGGCAGCCCATTCCAGTGTCCAATGACTCTCTCAGTGAAGAACTTTCTCCTCACCTGCCATCCCCTTGGACTCTGCCCATCTGTCCAGGCGGTCAAGGTCCCGCTGCAGAGCCCTTCTGCCCTCCAACTCAGTCACATCTGCCCCCAGCTTAGTGTCATCTGCAAACTTGCTGATGACTGACTGCATGCCCTCATCCAGATCATCTATGAAGATGTTAAAGAGGATGGGGCCCAGCACTGATCCCTGAGGGACACCACTAGTGACTGGCCGCCAGCTGGATGTGGCACCATTCACCACCACTCTCTGGGTCCGGCCCTCCAGCCAGCTCGTAACTCTGTCCTTAATCTATGAGAACACATAGATCCACCTTCCTATTGCCATTCTCCCAATGGAGACTGCTGAAAATCTCACGTAGTAGTTATCATCAGCTGGGTTTGAATGACTTGCCTTTGTATTATTATTTCAGTCACATTTTGAATCAATAGTCGTAGTTTTTGTGCTAAATTTTTGCCTTTCTTGCTTCTTTTATGTTCAACCTTTGCTAAACTAGTTACATATTACTAGTTACTATTTTTTGCCATAATGTGACATGTGAAATACAGATGAAAAACAGGTTTTTTTGGAATATCCATGTGTGAAACTGCCTTCTGGCTCATATCTGCTTTAATGATTCAGGTGTCTCGGGTTTGTTTCATAATGTGGATACATTAGAAAACAAGGCATGTTGATTTCTTCCAAGTTTCTAATTTGAGCTAGGAGCAGTGACTAAGCTCTTTCACATGTCAGAGTTCTCTACACCTCCACCATGGTTTAGTTGCAGGGCTGGGTTCATTGAATTTGCATCTTTATCTGTGTGCTTTAAACACCATGCTAATATCCTTTATTACTAAAAGGAGTTCAAAGCAATGAAACTTTGAATACAAATCCCTTGAGCTATTATGTAACTGTCATGCATTCCACAAAAGTTAAATTAAGCAGTAGTAATAGCAAAGAGAAGTTAGACATGGAACAAAGAAATCTTAGGATCATAGGATCATAGGATGTTAGGGGTTGGAAGGGACCCAAAGAGATCATTGAGTCCAACCCCCCTGCCACAGCAGGACAATACTATCTAACACAGATCACAGAAAAACAGAATAGAATAGAGTAGAATAGAATAGAATAGAATAGAATAAGCCAGGTTGGAAGAGACCTCCAAGATCATTCAGTCCTAACACAGATCACAGAAAAACAGAATAGAATAGAGTAGAATAGAATAGAATAGAATAGAATAGAATAGAATAGAATAGAATAGAATAGAATAAGCCAGGTTGGAAGAGACCTCCAAGATCATTCAGTCCAACCTATCACCCAGCCCTATCCAGTCAAGTGCCTCAGCCAGTCTTTTCTTGAACACCTCCAAGGACAGTGACTCCACCACCTCCCTGGGCAGCCCGTTCTATGTTTCTTTGGAACATGAGCTCGTCTTCTTCTTAACCCTGCACTGATTTCTACTTTAACTTGACTGTCTATGTAAAATTCAGCTTTACGTTCTGGAGTGTCAACATATTTCTATTGGGTACAAGTAACTCTGCTTTATTTTTAAGTGTCTTTATGACAGTGTACTGGATGAATATTAGCATAGCACATAAATCAAAGAGATTTAGGCTTTCTGTATTCTGTATCTCTTTTGTTTCCAGTCTGTTTAATAGCTGTAAATAGCTCACGGGAGATTTAGATGGGAAATAATTAACAAGAAGAAAATATTTTGTTTGCTCAGCCTGTGCTGAAAGTTGTTTTATTTTTGTATGCACATCTATATTATATGTTGAATGTATGTTGCATGTGAATTTGTTTCATAGATACATTATATGCTATACATATTCTTTCTTCTAATATAAACTGTGATATATATGAAAGTCTATTTGACAGTTAGTTGCTCTGTAAATCAAATTACTTGAATCCTAGCTTGATGAGTGTCATTCACCTCTTTATTGGCTTAAGTTTAAAGTAATTTTCTAAAGTGCCTATGACTGTGTTTAAAAAATGCTTGATGAGATCCATTAGTCTGAATTAGATATTCAAATGTCACAGGTCTACAAACAAACCATCACCTACTCTGTGACTAAGGGAGAGGAAATAGACGAACTGGCTTATGGATGTGCGTATTTTTAAACTGACTTGTATCCCATTTGACTACATCATGGAACTAACTCTTGTGGTATTTCTGACCATAGAGAACTCAGTTTCTGTCTCTTTACAATATCATTCTGCCTTTTGCCTCAGGTGTGATGGTCTTTTCAGACAGGTTTACAAGACGAGACTGATTGAATGACAAGTTGACACAATTCCTTACCTCCTTTTTCTGAACCTATTTATTAAAACTACGTGTGGCCTTATTAAGATATCTGCAGAAGGATCATTTCTGCAAAGAAAATGAGAAGTTCAAAACCAGAGCTGTTGAATTCAGGTTCTGGTCACAGACCTTTTACTGCTGGTAATTATCTTAACTGCATCTTTTAATACATTTTCACTCTGTGTAATATGCCTTTGGAATATTGGTGAATAAGCTTACTCAGTAGAATGTAACAGTTTATCTTTATTCCATTACCCACAGAAATAACCTACAGTTACAGAGCCATAACTGTGACTACTATCAATTGACACACCCATCAGACACAAGAAGCTCTTTTAATGACTTGTTTCTTTATTTGGTTTTAAAATACTCATTTCTGAAAGACTCTTAGATGAAATTAGAATGTTGTTTCAGAGTGGTGTTACTCTCTGGAACAAGTAAGTGTAAATGATATTTTCATGATTAGGTAATCACTTGTGTCTGTGTATTGTAACTCTGCATTTTGGATTTCAACTACTTTATTTTTCCTAATGAAATTAAACTGATTGAGTAGTTTTCCACATTTTCAATTTGCACTAGCTAAGCTTAGGTCATTTCTCTAAACTGCACAGAGTCTTGCTTCTTGTTAGCTGTACTTGGAATTCATGGCCCTTTCAGTCACAAAGTAGGAAAGAAGTGGCATTTAGTATCGGCTTGATTTGAGCACTCATTCATAGAAGCTTTTAGCTTTGACTGGGATGACACCAGCATCAATTCCAACCTGTTTCAGATGTTGCTGTACACTGAAAATTTCAGTGAGCTCCTCTGTGTCAATGTGAAATTATAAAGAAGGGCTATCAGATGGTCTGACAAGCAGTTTGGTAAGGGAGTGTTTGCAACATTTTGTTGAATTGATTTTGCACAGGAGCTAGTAATAAAGCTACTTGCATTTAACCTATTAACTCATTAGCAAATAGACACAAATATTTAAATTTTAAGCAGGATTGAAATCTCAGTATTGGCTACTGATGCTATCATAGGAATTTAAACCCATTTTTGCACTTACTCTGGAAAAACAAGAATGCCTCTGCAGCTAGTTAATTTCTTTCTCCTTGTAAGTTGCTTCTATGTTTATTCCAAAGGCTTGTGAAGATAGTCCAACCCTGACCCCAGGTCCTCCTGACTTCTCCCAGAGTGGGTCTGAACCTTACTTCAGGTGTAGTGGTTAGCTCACTCCCACTTCCAGTCTAGCCCCCTGTATAAACAGAGGAACTGCCTGGTTTTGTTCTGTTTTGCCCTGCCTCCTTGCCTGCCAGCGCCACTCTCCTGTTCCTCTTTGTTTTACCATGTGGCCATCATTCTGCAATGGGTTGGTCCACCTTGTGGAATGATGGCCACCTGGTAAAACAAAGAGGTCATCTGGTTGTATCAATCTGGTTGTATATATGTATTTTGTATCTTGTTTTCCCTGCCCTGTACCTCTTTGTAACTCCCCTACCTCAAATACCTTTCATTTATTGTTAAAGTTTTCTCTTTTAACTTCCAAATTGAAGTGAGACTATTTATCAGGGTGCATTTTACCTTTTCCTCTTGTGCTAGTTTGAAGCTAGCTGGAATGTTTTGGTGAGAAGGACTAGATCATAGGCTGTGAAATGAAAAAAAAAATGGTGATGTCTACTTCACTCACAGTCTCACTGAGATGTGTAAAAAGGAAAAGCAAAACATTAGATAAAGTCACTTTTGCTCTGGTCACTTTGCTCTGGGCTTTGCTCTTGGCTCTTTGCCTGCTGGGGAGCTGAGGCTGCTGGCTGAACTCCATCTTACTCTCGAACCTCACCCTCCATTTGCTTTGGCTGATTCACCTTGCTTCTTAATCCCCCTGGCCAAACCTCCATTCTTACTGGAGTAAGGTTGAGAGGGGTAGGGGGAAGGTGAGGGGGTGGTTGAGAGCCCCTCCTGGGGACTCAGGTTTCTGGGAGGGGAGTTGTGTTTCTGTATTACCTTTTACCTTGTATATTTCTGTATATAACTGTATATACTGTAAATATCTGCTTGTATATTGTGCTAGCTGCAAATATAAGCTTCATTCATATTTCCAGAGCTGGCTGAGTCTAGTCTGGGTGATTTCTAAAGTGGGGGGAGAGGGGGACACCCAAACCACCACACCTCTCTACATCTAATTCCTTTTCTTTGTAAAAGTGGAGGGAGAGGGAAAGTCTTCTTATAAATTGTTATTGGCTCTATTTGAGTCTCTGGGAAATTTAAACTAGAACTGAGCCACTAGAAAAAAGCAATTGTCAAGAACCAGGCTCTGTAAAAAACAAATCTGTAGTCTATACATAGGAATAGTTATAGATTTCATAGAATCATAGAATCATAGATTGGTTTAGGTTGGAAGGGACCTCAAGGATCATCCAGCTTCAACCCCCTGCCATAGGCAGGGACACCTCCCACTAGAGCAGGCTGCTCATTTGTGACATTGTGGATTAGATTCAATAATATCTGTGTGTGTGTGTGTGTCTATATATGTATATATGTATATCAGCTGCTTTATACTAATATAGAAACAGAAATCTATGTCAAATCTTATTTAGCAGTGCAAGGTGCGATGTCCTTGCATCATCAGAGTAGGACACAGTAGTACAGGGACTTTATGGGTTTGATCATTGATCCTCTCTAGTTCTGAGAATTACCAGTTTGACATTCAGGTTTGCAGAGAACAGAACACAGATCTTCCATCAGAACAAATTATTAATATACTACAAACATTCTGGGCTTTCTCTGTGACTAACAAGCCATTTATTTTTAAACTGTGGAATAGAAGGGATGAGCTGACATGACTGATGTGATATGTGAATAACAAGTGCTAAACTGAATTAACCTTGTTTTGTAAATAAATTATGCACTTTAAAATCACTTCATTATCAGATTTACCTCTCTTCTTCGACCCAGATTTTGTTGCTAGGGTAGGTAGTCTCAGTGAGCTCATTCCTTGGCAAAGGCAATACTGAAAACTGATGGAGAGCTCCTTGTTTCTCATTAGATCTGACTTGATGGGTTTTTCATTTAGAATCATAGAATGGTCTGGGTTGGAAGGGTCCTCTGAAGGTCATCTAGTCCAACCTCTTCTGCCATAAGCAGGGGCATCTTCAACTAGACCAGGCTGTCCAGAGCCTTGTTGAACCTCACCTTGAAAATCTCCAGGGATGGGGCCCAATTGCCTTCCTGTTCCACCGTCATGGTAAAGAACCTGTCCTTAACATCCAATCTTAATCTACTCTAGTTTGGAGCCGTAGCCCCTCATACTATCACTACAGGCCTTTGTAAGCAGTCTCCATCCTTCTTGTAGGCCCCCTGCAGGTATTGGAAAGCCTCTCAGAGCCTCCTCTTTTCTAGGCTGAACAACCCCAGCTCCCTCAGCCTGTCCTCATAGCAAAGCTGTTCCAACCCCATTTTATAACCCTTCTCTGCACCCACTTTACCACCGAAAGCCACTAGATTAGTCAGGCAGGATTTGCCTCTAGAAAAACCATGCTGGATGGCTTGAATCACCTTCCTGTCTTCCATGTGCCTTAGCATGGCATCTAGGAGGATCTGTTCCGTGATCTTCCCAGGCATGGAGGTGAGCCTAACAGCTTGGTACTTCAGCTTGGTACTTCCCAGGATCCTCCTTTCTACCCTTTCTAAGAATGGGTGTAGTGTTTCCTTTCTTCCAGTCCCCAGGGACTTCACCTGACTGCTAGGACTTTTCAAATACCATGGAGAGTGGCTTGGCAAATACATCAGCTAATTCTCTCAGGACTCTGGGATGCATTTCAGCAAGTCCCATGGACTTGTATATCTTCAGGTTCCTCAGATGGTCACACACCTTGTCTTCGCTTACAGTGAGAGGGGCTTTGTCTCCCTGGACTCCAACCTGTGGGCCATCAATATGACAGCCATGGGGAAAGAGGTTGCTGGTGAGGACTGGCCAAAAAAAGTTGTTGAGAATCTTCTCATCTGTTGTTACAAGTTGCTCACCAAGGGCGGGATTCGCTTGCTTTAACCTTCCTTTTCCAGTTAATTTACCTGTAGAAACCTTTCTTGTTTTTCTTTACGTCCTTTGCCAGTTTCAGTTCCAGCTGTGCCTTGTCCTTCCTGACCTTGCCCCTACACAACTGGGCAACGTCCCTGTACTCTTCCCAGGATGCCTGACCCTTCTTCCATTTCCTGTCTAGTCCCAACTTGCCCTTTGGTTTGACCACCAGGTCACAGCTCAGCCATGGTGGTCTCTTGCATTCTTTGCCTGATTTCTTACCTATTGGGATTGTGATTCCTTGTGCTTTATGGAAAGCATCCTTAAAAATCTGCCAACTCTGTTCCAGTCTTGCCCCTGAGGCCTTTTTCCACAGAGTCCTATTTACTAACTCCTTGAAGAGCTGGAAGATTGCTTTCCTAAAATTTAGAGTCCTAACTGTGCTTCTCATTGGCTTCATACCCCTCAGGACAGCGAACTGCACTAGCACATGATTGCTGCAGCCCAGGCTGCCTTCAGCATCATCTCTGGGTTGAGATAGAGAGATAGGAGTTTACTGAATAAATGGGATAGCATAAATGCACAATTACCCTAGCTAAGAATCTAATTAATATAAAAATACAATTAGGGATTACCTTAGCTTATTTGCAGAATAAGGGCAGAAAAATGCAGGGAGAAAAAGTAAAGCAAACAAACAATCATAAAATGCCCCAGCAGCTACCACACTCCCAATTGTCTCACCACCCCCCCTATGGAAAAGAGCCAACATCCAAAAGCTCAGAACCCAGAGGCAGCAATTGGACCAGGAAGACTCCCATGTTGCAATCTGAAGTTCAAGTCCCATAATACTTTTACTCCAGTTAGCACTTTTCGTTTTGCAGCTGGCATGACTGCAGGAGTATGCATAATTAGCAGCACATCCAGCTGAACCCATGACAATGCTCTAAGACAGAATGTATTGTAACAACCAGGTCAATCAGTGATTGCTCTGGCAAAATGCTTGCTGTTATCTGATTGTGTACATTTAAACATTGATTATGTTTCACTGTATGTTACTGCACAGGGGGAGTGGTCTTGAACCTGACCCCAGGTAGTCGTGACCCCTCCCCAGGGGTGGGTCTGAACACTACCAGGTGTGGTGGTTTAGCCCACTCCCAATTCCTGTCTAAGATCCATAAAAGCAGGGAGACTGCCTGTTTGCTCTCTCTGTCTCTCCCCTGCCTTCCTGCTCACCAGCAACCACCATCCTGTTTCCTGGGTCTCTGAGTTTCACCACGTGGCCATCACCCATGAGGCGGACCAAAACCCATTGCCATCAAATCTGGTTGTATAGTTACATGTTTTGTATCTTGTTTTTCCCCTCCCTATACCTTTTTAACTTCCCTACCTCATATACCTTTTATTTATTGTTAAACTTTTCTTCTTTCAACTTTCAAATCACAGTGAGATTATTTATTTGGGTCTGCATACCTTTCCTCTCTCTCTATGTAATTCGTTTTCTTTTGAGAAAGAAGGGGGAGAGGGAAGGGCATCCTATAAGTTGTTATTGGTTCTATCAACTATATTTGAGTCTCTGGGAGACTAAAAAATTAGAACCAAGACATTAAATTAGAACCAAGACATAAATTAGAACCAAGACAGTTCCTTTTCTGCATCCTTCTATTTTCAAATGCATCGACAAAATATCTGATATCTCAGTGGTGGTGCTGTTTCCACTGTTCCTCTCCTTTTACCCATCAAATTCCTTGATTTCATGCCACCATTTTACTACTGGTTGGGCTGAAAAATAATGAGTAAGTTGCTAACAGCTGTAAGATGAATTGAGAGTCCACAGAAAATATTCAGAGCCACTAGTTAAAATCCCTAGCAATAGCAATATTCATTGTTTACCCTTCCATCCCATGGTAGGTCAAACATCCAAAGTGCTGCTTCTACAATTCTTATTTTGAGGGCTTTTTTCCTTCCTTTGCCTTCTCTTTCCATTAGTTTTTTTACTCTTCGTTCCGCTCCCCTTTTTATCTCCACCTTGCAAGTTTCTTATTGTTACAGTTTTAACGTTTTCGTTTGTTCTGACAGCTTAATTAGAAAATACTGATTTCAGCTTGAAGCTGTAATGCTCTTTCTTGTACAGAAGAAACACAAACAAGACTGACCTTTTTAGTACTTTTACCTTGCAGGAGCTATGAAAAGGGAGAAAGGGAGCTGTGCACAACAAGATGACGCTTCCCTGCTTAATAATAATCCTTTTTATTTCTTCTCTGTCAACAAAACCAATACTTCATTGGCTACAGCTTTAAAAACATGCAGATGGTTAGAATATGGAACTGCAGCTGGAGAGGTTTAGTAACTTCTTTAGAATATGGAACTACAGCTGGGGAGGTTTAGTAACTTCTTTAGAATATGGAACTACAGCTGGGGAGGTTTAGTAACTTCTTTAAAATATGGAACTACAGCTGGGGAGGTTTAGTAACTTCTTTAGAATATGGAACTACAGCTGGAGAGGTTTAGTAACTTCTTTATGGAACTACAGCTGGAGAGGTTTAGTGTCTTCTTTAGAATATGGACCTATAGCTGGGGAGGTTTAGTAACTTCTTTAGAATATGGAACTACAGCTGGAGAGGTTTAGTAACTTCTTTAGAATATCATAGTATCATCAGGGTTGGAAGAGACCTCACAGATCATCAAGTCCAACCCTTCACCACAGAGCTCAAGGCTAGACCATGGCACCAAGTGCCACGTCCAATCCTGCCTTGAACAGCTCCAGGGACGGCGACTCCACCACCTCCCTGGGCAGCCCATTCCAGTA
>WAAF01019227.1:54187-65909 GCA_013400475.1 Tricholaema leucomelas
ATTTGAATGAAGCTTATATTTACAGCTGGCACAATTTACAAGCAGATATTTACAGTATATACAGTTATAGACAGAAATATACAAGGTAAAAAAGTAATACAGACACAACTTCCCTCCCAGAAACCTGAGTCCCCAGGAGGGGCTCCCAACCTCCCCCTCGCCTTCCCCCTACCCCTCTCAACCTTACCCCAATCCCAAGGAAGAATGGAGGTTTGGCCAAGAGGGTTAAAAAGCAAGGTGAAGCAGCCAAGCAAAGGGAGGGTGAGGTTAGAAAGCAAGATGGAGTTCAGCCAGCATCCTCAGCTCCCCAGCAGGCAAAGAGCTGAGAGCACAGCCCAGAGCAAAGTGACTTTATCTAATGTTTTGCTTTTCCTTTCTACACATCTCAGCAAGTGAGCGAAGTAGACCTCACCATTGTTTTCATTTCTCAGCCTATGATCTAGTTCTTTTCACCAAAACATTCTAGCTAGGCTCAAAGTAGCACAATCTGCTGTCGCCATGGATCACTGGATCTGTGTGTAGTGGAATCTGAACCAAAGGGCATGTTTACAAAATGAGCGATATGGGTGCTGTATCTCCTAACTCTAATCTCAGAGCAGTCAAATGTCTGCAATACAGTTGCTACTGGACTGATAAAGAAATGGTTTGCAATTCTGAACTAAATGTACCCCTGTTCATTTAAAATAAGAAAATCAAGAGTGTTCAATATGCAATGTGTCCTTGCAACGTGAAGATTTCTTTTAAGAGACTCCTCAGTGGAGCCTCTTGAATTAAGGGTAGGGATGTAGTTCATGAGTGGATTGTTTTGCCATGCATGTTCAGTATTCTCTGTACACACAACATTTTGATGCTCCCCACTTAATTTCTGTGTTGCTTATAGTCTTCTCTTCTGCTTTTTTATACAAAAACCATTATATATCTCTGTCTGCTTATCTATATGCCTGCCTGTCTGTCTGTCCATCTATTATCTGTCCATCATTGTTCTTCGGTTGTTACTAAAGGTGAGGAGCAGAATATGTGTCTTAGTTTAGAGTGGGACAGATGCTCTTTTACCTCTTCCCCCCCACACTTTAGAAATCACCCAGACTAGACTCAGCTTGCTCTGGAAAGATGAATGAAGTTTATATTTACAGCTAGCATAGTATACAAGCAGATATTTACAGTATATACAGAAATATACAAGGTAAAAGGTAATACAGAAACACAACAACCCTCCCAGAAACCTGAGTCCCCAGGAGGGGCTCTCAACTGCCCCTTCACCTTCCCCCTCCCCTCTCAACCTTACCCCAGTCCCAAGGAAGGAATGGAAGCTTGACCAGGGTGGTTAAGAAGCAAAGTGGATTAGCCTAGGAAACAGACGATGAGGTTAGGAAAGAGATGCGGCTCAGATCTCGCCAGCAATAGAAAGTGGTCATCTATGTTTTGCTTTTTATTCTTATACATCTCAGCAAGCCTATGGGGGAAGTAGATATCACGATTGTTTTCCTTTCACAGCCTGTAATCTAGTTCTTCTCACCAAAACATTCTAGCTAGGCTCAAACCAGCACACCCACAGAGGATTGGAAAGTTTGAATGGAAAGGCTGTTCATAACTACATACAGCAATACAAAAGCATATAAAATACATCAAATCCATAGTTGACCTTGGCCATGGTTCTCCAAGAACCTTCTTAGGTCAAAGCTTCACACAAACCTTCCTCTAAAAGAGGCCAACAAATCCAGGCCTCCAATGTTCCCCCTCCACCATGCCTCTCTCCCCCATACCAAAGCATTGTGACACAGCTAAAACTCATCTTGGCTGCTCCAGGCCAGGCCCCAGTTAGGTAGTTCCAGGCCTCAACTGGCAGCATTGCCAAGGCTCACCAGGCCTCATTCTCCTCCAAAGAGATCTCAGCCTGCGTGTCCTCCCAGGAGCAGAGGGGGAAGGAAAAGGGAAGAAAACTGACTCTGTAGCCAGTTTTACAGTGATGCAGGACTTAGGGGAATGAAATACACTTTCTGATCCACCCCCTGGACCTCTCTAGTCTTTGTAGGTCTATAACTTTATGGTTCTTTTTGGGACCCAGCATCAAGCTGTAACAGTAGTTTTCACATTTCCTCAGAATATTGCACATAGCACAGCGAATAAATCGTATGCCTTTTAATTTTTTATTCATTTAAACCTCCTCCTTGTGCAGATGTAGAAATTTCCTGGATAAGTTAATCTTTTAATTTCTGTCTAATGGCTTGATCTGTTTTTCAGGTGCACTGATAATAACAAGCATAGAATATTGTTGCTTAAAAAGCAAACTCCAATAACAGATAGTCTTAATCTTCTCTCCTGCTTCTTCATCACCCTTTGTTTTATGCTGTGGAAATAAATACAGTTATTTATTTGTTATGAGAAAGGGAAAGAGACTGAACTAATAACAGTGCTATCCCAAAGGTATCCTCATTCATATCTGGTAAACAGTCTGCTGGCCCAAGGGAGGTAAAGTAAGAATGTAAACACCGTTGTAAACAGTGCAAATATTGGAGGTTAATTATAAATGAAAGTACATGTTTTATGTTACATTTCAGCTCTTTCTTACCATAGACTCATAGAGTTATTTAGCTTGGAAAAGACTTCTAAGATTGTCAAGTTCAGCAGTTAACCCAGCACTGCTATGTCTTCACTAAGCCAGTCCCCTTGACACATCTACACACCTTTTAAATACTTCCAGGAGTGGTGACTCAACTGTTTCTTCATGCAGCCTGTTCCAATGCCTCCTGATGCTTTCAGTGAAGAAATTGTTCCTTACATTCGACCTAAACCGCCCATGGTACAACCTGAGTCCATTCCCTCTTTCCTGTGTCTTACTGCTTTGGAGAAACGACTGACACCCACCTTCCTACGACTTCCTTTCAGATAGCTGTGGAGAGTCATAAGGTCTCCCTTGATCATCCTTTTTTTCCAGTCTAAGTAACTGCAGTTCCCTCAGCTGCTCCTTGTGGGACTCTAGGCCCTTCGTCAGCTTCATTGCTTTCCTGTGGATATGCCTCACCACCAAAATGGCCATTTTGCAGTGAAGGACTAAAAGCTGAACACAGTATTCAAGGTGCTGCCTCACCAGTGCTGAGTACGGGAGGAAGGTAATTTCCCCACTTCTGCTGACCACACTATTGCTGATATGAGTCAGGATGGTGTTGGCCTTTTCATTCACCTGGTCATGTTGCTGGATCATATTCAGCCAGCTGTTGACTAGAACTTTCAGGTCCTTTTCCTCTGGTCTGCACCTACATGAACATCTTATGACCACAGTACTAAGACTGCTAAGGCACTCCCTTTCATCAAGGTACTCACTGTGTTACAGCCTAACCTCAACAGGAGGACCTGGACAGGCTGGAGAGGTGGGCACAAGCCAACCTCATGAGCTTCAACAAGACCAAGTGCAGTGTCCTGCATCAGGGGTGGGGCAATCCCAAGCACAAATACAGGCTGGGTAGTGATTGGCTGGAGAGCAGCCCTGAGAAGAAGCACTTGGGGTGCTGGTGGACGAGAAGCTCAACATGAGCCAGCAGTGTGCACTTGAAGCCCACAGGGCCCACCAGATCCTGGGCTGCACCAGGAGAAGTACGGCCAGCAGGTCGAGGGAGGTGATTCTTCCCCTCTACTCAGCTCTGGCAAGACCCCACCTGGAGTACTGTGTCCAGTTCTGGAGCTCCCATTGAAAGAAGGATGTGGACATGCTGGAGCGTGTCCAGAGAAGGGCCACTGGATTGGTCAGAGGGCTGGAGCAGCTCTTCTATGAGGACAGACTAAAAGGGNAGTAATCCTTGTGGTCCCTTCCAAACCTGACTGATTCTATGATTCTATGAAGGAACACTGTTTTCTTCCACTGTAGCTTTGTGGTAATGTTATATTCTTACAATATGCTTTTAAGAGTCCTTTCTCTCACTGAGGTAGTGCTCTGTCTTAGCATTTGCCTAAGTTACCTTCTACCTTGTTTCTAAGTTTCTAAGATGCGTTTTTGGAGGCTGAAGCAAGGTTATAGAAGCATTTATGGTGGATACTCTCTTTTAGTCTTTGTTCTGCAATACAATTTGTTAAAAAGCTGTGACTCTGTTGTGGAATTGTGAGAGGGAGGGTGACTCACCTTCCAGAGCTCTTCTGGAGAGAATTGTCAGGAATAGATGAAGAAGAGGTGGGATGAGTTGGAGTTTGTGTTCCAGGCAGAGATTAGGAGGGTATTGAATTCAGGAAATGAGGAAACAAAAGGTTGTTTTTTTTGTTGTTGTTATTTGAGAGGGCTGTGTAGAGTTTATGCAACCCTGGAAGCCAGCAGAAGTTACTGGAGCAAAGCTCAAGGAAAAATACCTTTTAGGTAGAAACAGGGGAAAAAAGAGAACATAGTTGTCTTACACAAAGGAAAAAAAATCTACTTAGAAGTTCAATACCCCAAACCTCCCCAAAAGTACCTGTAATTTAAAGCACCTGTAGCTTTTTGTATTCTCACGTAAACAAAAAAGTATGGACACATCAAGCTCATGTCTATCTCTGATGCAATGTCCCTTGATAAAGCACCTTGCATTCTGTACTATCTTGGTGTAATGGTTTAGCTCAAAGGCTAATCTGCCAGCTCCCCCAAAACAAAACTGAGAGGGAAAGTAACACACAAAACTCAGGGTTGAGATAAAGAGGTAAGAGTTTAATACAGTGTGAGATAATCATAATCATAATGCATAATTATATTGGCTAATAATCTAGTTAATCGAATAATATTATGCATGATTACCTTAGCTTAGCCTACTTGGAGAAGAAGCAGAGTTAAATACAGGGGAAAAAAACCCCAAACCAACAACATAAACCAGAAAGCCAAACCCAGCAGCTACCCAACTCCCACTCATTCCACTACCATCCCTGCGGAAAGGACCCAACACCCAAGAACATTGACCCCAGGATCAGCAACTGGAACAAGAAGTCTCCTGTGCTGCAATTTGAAGTTCAAGCCCCATAATAATTTGCTTCAGTTAGCACTTTCATTTTTGAAGCTGTCATGACTGCAGCATAGTATGCATAACTGTGGCACATTCATCTCAACCTATGACAATGCTTTAAGACAGAATGTATTGTAATGATCAGGTAAATTAGGAAGTGTTCTGGCAAACTGCTTGCTGTTGTGGCATGAATAACAGCAGCAGTTTCAACTCAATCCACGACACTTCGTAAGCAGAGACAAAGTGAATCAGATTTGTGACTTGTACTTCTACTTGAATATCTGAGATTACTGAATATGTTCCAGTAGAGTGCAGGCCTTTCCTAAGATAACTCAGACACTTGAAACAAAATATAGTATGATGGGTAATAGCCTTACAACTCACAGAGCAAGGTCAAGATTTACTTAGGAAGGTGTTCAGTCATATATTGCTATTTTCAATATGTGCTCCAGGATAAAAATGGACTTTGAAAAGGGATCAATAATGCTTGTGGAGTGATGCAAGCCCACTAGTTTTTGTGTAAACTCTAAGTTTGGATGCTGCTATGTAGCAAAGGAAATGGAAATTCTTAAAAATCTTTCCTAACCTTGTCAATCAAGATATGTTAAAGATTTGAAGTAAACAGATGTGTCAGGGAGTAAGATCCATTGTCATTGACTATTGTCTAAACATTACAAGTTTAAGGAATTCACTGTTACGTTGTGATGGTTTGGGTGTTACCTGCCCCCCCTACACTTAAGAAATCACCCAGACTAGACTCAGCCGAGCTGGAAATTAAGAATGAAGCTTTATATTTACAGCTTAGCACAATATACAAGCAGGTATTTACAATCTATACAGCTATAGACAGAAATATACAAGTTAAAAAGGTAATACAGAAACACAACAGCCCTCCCAGAAATTAGAGTCCCCAGGAGTGGCTCCCAACTACCCTTATCCCAGACTTTGCCTTACGTTCAAGGTGAGTTTGAAGAATTGCCCTGGGCGGGTTAGGAAGCAGATGAATTAGTAGACAGCAAGTTAGGGAGAGAAGGGAGGCAGCCAAAGCCAGAGGGAGCAACTCTGTTATCTATGTTTGTGTTCTTGTTTTTATCCATCTCAGCAAGCCTATGAGTGCAGTAGACATCACCATTGTTTCCTTTTCACAGCCTATAATCTAGTTCCTCTCATCAGAATATCCCAGCTAGGTGCAAACTAGCACAGACTGATAGAAAATTGTAGAGTTTTAAAATCTGATATATACATGAAACCTATATTAACTTCTGTGCAACTTTTTGATTTGCATATTGTGCTACCTGGTTCATAACTGCACTGTAGCATAATCTTTTTTTATTAGTCACAGAGTTTGTTCTTACCGAGAGTTACTAAAGCCGTTCAATATTGGGCAAAGCTGATCAATTCAGAATATGCTGATTGCATATTTTCATTATTCTTTTAATAAGGTTTTTATTGCACTGAGGTTGCTTGATTAGTATGCTCTAGATCTTGATGTAAATTTTGCTCCTAGTCAATATGTTTAGCTGTCCTTTGCCATTTACTTTTTTTTCCAATTTTGAAGTTTTCTTCGCCTTAGTTCAAAGAAACTTCTGACATTTGCGTATGGTTGCAATGCACTGTGAAAACATATTAATCTGCTTGTTGGGGTAAGCAAATACTCATGCATGTCCTATTATCCATTGGCATTACAAAAAAAAAAGGTAAAATTACAAGAGTAAAACCTAACACAACAAGGACAGCACAGCAACAGCAACCAGGGAACTTGCAAAGCTGTTTTTAAAAGGCTCCTACTGAACAAGAGCAAAAAGGCTCCTACTGAATAAGAGCTCAGCTTGTTCCTTTTGTCTGTTTCTCTTTCCCCCCCGCCCTTGCATTTTCTTTGTGGCTGGGAGGATAATGTCATTCATTTCTTTAAAAGTCGTTGCTAATCTGATTTAATGGCTCTGTGATAAACACATTTATGTGACCGTGCCTGACATTGACATTAAGATATTTTCTGTTTAGGTTTTCACAAACTGAGTTTTGTGTCGTGTTAGCCTTTGTAACATTATTTAAATTGTGTAAAACAGGCCAGAACCTTTTACAGTCTGTGATGGATGTTTGGAACTGGGAAATGAGATATGACCTAGATGATACAGAGTGGAATTCAATAGAGTTAACAGAGTTGAAGATGCCTATTTGAAAGAAAATTAAAGCACTTCCATGCCACAATTACATTTAAAAAAACAGAAGATGAATCTTGGCTTTATGTAAGCCAGCATAGATTCGTGAACAAGAGGTCTGTGGAGCTCTGGCTGTTAACTGAGATCTTTTCTTTGCCTTTCAGATGATTTTAAAAACAACAAAAAAGATTGTCTATGTGTTATTTTGTGACTACATTACTATTGTAACACAGATACATGAGCTGATTTCTTCAGGTTTTGTTCCAGGTACACTGACTATAAGTGGATGAACTTAAACAGTTCATTACAAATCAAATTTCTCTAGTTTTGTGTCATAACTAATCCAAACATGCTGCAGTGTCAAAGGTTCTTAGATCACAGAAATTATGCAGATTCATGACTGAGTGAAGATGATATTCCTGACTCATCTGGAACCTTCTTATACACCTCTAGAGGCCTGGAACACAAGCCCTGTGAGGAGAGGCTGAAGCAGCTGAGGTTGTTTAGCCTAGAGGAGAGGACACTCAGGGGTGGCCTCATTGCTGTCTACAACTACCTGAAGAGAGGTTCTAGCCAGGGGGGTGTTGGTCCCTTTTGCCAGACAACCAGCAACAGAACAAGGGGGAACAGTCTCAAGTTGTGCTGGGTGAGGTCTAGGCTGGATGTTAGGAGAAAGTTCTTGCCAGAGGGAGTGATTGGCATTGGAATGGGCTGCCCAGGGAGGTGGTGGAGTCACTGTCCCTGGAGGAGTTCAAGAAAAGACTGGATGAGGCACTTAGTGCCATGGTCTAGTTGATTGGACAGGGCTTGATGCTAGGTTGGACTGGATGATCTTGGAGGTCTCTTCCGACGTGGTTGATTCTATGATTCTGTGATCCAAAGGTGGCAGTGCACGCTTAGGGAACACCTCTATCAACCACCCTAGGTGTGGAATGAAGGGAAACTCAGAAATAAAAGGCAGCACCACAAACTGTTGGTGTGCACAACCCCCACCAAGAAGACATTGAGCACACTGGATGTTGCTGGAACTCAGAGCAGTGATTCTTTCCTTACCTCACTCTTCTATCCATTCTTCTCTCTCATGCTTTCTCCCTTCTCTGGCATGTACTAGGTAAATGCCTCGCCTGCCTTAAGAACCACTGCATGACCAAACTGATCTGCACTGATTTGTAATCAACACATTGCCAGTAATTCTAGCTACTGTGGTATCAATTTACATCTCTCACCTCTTAGGTATCACTAAAGACCCTTCCTCTAAAGTCAGATTGCGACATCAGTAAAGAACCTTTTTCTGACAGCTCACCATATCTTTGCATACCTTGCTAAAGGTGGAGGTTTGCTGTATTTCTAGCTTTGCTATTCTGTAGTTACTCTTTGTGCTTGTGCTAGTTTGAGCCTAGCTAGAGTGTTTTGGTGAGAAGGACTAGATCATAGGCTGTAAAATGAAAACAGTGGTGATGTCTATTTCCCTCATAGCCTTGCTGAGATGTGTAAAAAAGGAAAGCAAAACATAGATAAAGTCACTTTGCTCTTCACCTGCTGGGGAGCTCTGGGCTGCTGGCTGAACTGCATCTTACTCTTTAACCTCACCCTTCATTTTCTTTGGCTGATTCACCTTTGCTTCTTAACCCCCCCTGGCTGAACCTCCATTCTTCCTTGGGAGTGGGGTAAGGTTGAGAGGGGTAGGGGGAAGGTGAAGGGGTGGTTGAGAGCCCCCCCTGGGGACTCAGGTTTCTGGGAGGGGAGTTGTGTTTCTGTATTACCTTCTTACCTTGTATGTTTCTGTCTATAACTGTATATACTGTGAATATCTGCTTGTACATTGTGCTAGCTGTAAATATAAGCTTCATTCATATTTCCAGAGCCAGCTGAGTCTAGTCTGGGTGATTTCTAAAGTGGGGGTGGGGAGGGCAGGGAACACCCAAACCACCACAGTGCTAATATGGAATAGCCTCTGTTGCTGCACAACTTGAAAGTGTAGCACCTATTGTCTCCTTTTATGATGTTGTTGACAACCAAGATGTTGTTTTTTTTCCTTTTGGAAAAATATGAAGCTGTTCATCTTTGATCCTACAAACTCAAATGAGCTACTGCAGGTTTTAAAGCCTTTAATGGCAAGCAGGTTGTTAGAGGATTAGCATATAGATATGAGCTTCTGTGTTCTGAGGCTTATCTTTATTATTCCATATTGTGCAGCAAGATAAAATGCCTCGATAAGATCCAGTCCAGTTAAGAGTGAGACGAGGTGCCAGGACAGAAGAGAAATATGAGGATCTGTCACAGATACATCAGCTTTGCTGAAAGTGTCTGTCAGATGCAGCTTGTGTGGGTCTAGTAGAAAAAAAATAATGAAAATAAATTCATACAACTGCTTTAACTAAATCTATGAAGGCTGTGGAGAGGAGAATGTTGTATCATCAGAACTCCTTGGTGATTGCAGCTCTGGGAAGCATCCATTTTGTGGTGCATTCTTTAGTTTTTCCTACAGTTATGTAGCCTATTTTATTCACTGTCTTCATTTCTTTTTTTTCCCTCTCTTGCTAAACTCAGTATTTTAGGGATTAAAAAAAAAATCTTAAAAGACATTAAATGTACTTATTCCTGTATCTTACATTATTGAGTTACTGTGATTTGAGGAAAGTACAGCAGGACCATAAGAAATATAAACTATTTTGATTTTATTAAAGTAAAAAACACATTTAATTAGACATAATTTTCTTCTTTTAGACTCCTTCTCTATTAGAAAAAAAAAAAAAAAGCTATTAGGAAAAAAAAAAGGATAAAGCAAATTCTCTGTCTACTGAAATAATCCAAATTCCTGGGTCAAATTTAGTGTTCATTTTGTGTGCCAGGATTTTGCATAGGAATTCTGAACATGATCGGAGTCATGCTCTTTTTAGTCATATCAGAATTGAAGGACCTGATGCAAAATGAATTTTAATATGGTTCTTCAAATCAAGCAAGCTGCTGCTAGCTGGCATGTTATATGCTGCTAGCTGGCATGTAACTTGCTATATCATTTGGAGTTCTGTGTATTAAGACTAGTGAGCAATGACACAGTACTTGTGTTCACATTGAACTGTACCACATTCGTACTAGATTCTTGGTGAATTAATCTGTTGTGGGTTTTTTTCCATCAACAAATAATAGTTACTTCAGCTTCATCCTGATTTCAGCCTTTTACTCACTTTTTTTTTGTTGTCTCAGTGACATACAATTACCCTTTTCACAATTTGGTGTAAACCACCTCTCATTCAAACACCATTCATTACCCTTGGGCTAGACTTGCATTTGATACATGTCAGTAAGGGAGCAGGAGGTCAAATCTCAGCGAATTAGCCATCCTCTGTGAAAAAAATAACTAATCTCAGAAGAGATTAGCACTCCAAATTCCTTCCTTCTTCCTCTGCTCTCCATCTCCAGGAGTTTGAATGGGGAGAAGAAGGTGTGGAAAAACTGCTTTGCCCCCCCACTCCCACAGACTTGAAGTGGGAACAGCAAAAGGCTGAGCTGGGAATCAGGCTGATGGTTGGCTGTGTTCTTTATGCCCAATATAAAATGGTAAATGGACACTTTGTCTAGAAAAGCATAAACAGGAAAAGCAAGGGAAAAGGTGCAGAGCTGCTGCCTTGACAGAGTTCTTGCTGTGACAGAGTTCCTGTTTTGGACTGTCCCTGGTTTTGGATGGCTTCTACCTTTTTAAACGTCCCTTGGATTTTGCATCATCCCTGCCTCTGGATAGTCCCCCACTTTTGCACCATTCTGTGCAATTGTGCAAGCTTGCCAAGTCCTTGGGTCCATTTGAGAGAGCTGCTGGTGGCACTCTGACCCAGCTATTCTTGCACCACACCAAACCAGCTTCCTAGTTGCTATAATCATTGGGGAAGGTGCTAGCAGTTTGACTCTCTCCCGCTGCTGCTGTGCTTGAGACACTTCCCCTCCTGGAAGAAGTGCTTGAGACACTTCTGACTTTGGCATTTTTTCCACCAGCCTTGGACTTTTGCCATGTGGGTCCAGACTACTGGAGATCGCTTGCCAGGAGGCTGCTTCCACAGAGAAATCCAGCAATGGATCATCGCTGAATATCTGCCTCACTTCTGTGAGTAAAGCCTGCTGTTTCCTCAATTCCATGCTCAGTGTGATTGATAGTGGGGTAAAGCTGTGTTTGTAAGTTAGACTTTTCCATTTTCTGGCTTCCTAAATTCCCTGTGAAGGGAAAAAAACCTGTGAAGGTTTTTCCTGATCAAGTTGACCCTGTAAATAAACCTGAACTAGTTCTGTATGTAGTTTAGGGGCAGAGTTTTTCAGGAAAATAAAATTATTCTATTATTGTAGCCGTCTTAGAATCATAGAATCATAGAATGGTTTAGGTTGGAAGGGACCTCAAGGATCATCCAGCTCCAACCCCCTGCCATAGGCAGGGACACCTCCCACTACAGCAGGTTGCTCAAGGCCTCATCCAGCCTGGCCTTAAACACCTCCAGGGAGGAAGCATCCACAACCTCCCTGGGCAACCTGTTCCAGTGCCTTACCACTCTCACTGTAAAGAACTTCCTCCTAACATCCAGTCTAAATCTCCCCTCTGCCAGCTTAAACCCATTCCCCCTC
>WAAF01019227.1:66019-78047 GCA_013400475.1 Tricholaema leucomelas
CAGCCATTCATCACCCAGCCTGTATCTGTGCCTGGGATTGCACCGACCCAGGTGCAGGACCTTACACTTGGCCTTGTCTTGGAGCTGGGAATTGTTGAGTGTAATTAAGGAGCTGGATGTCCTTATGATTTTATCCTCATTGAAAGAGACTTAGCAGGGACTCATGTGGTGTGACAGAATTTTGTCATAAGGATAAGAAGCTTTTACTCTTTAGCTGTGATCACCTCCACATGAAAACAGCCAGAGCTGGATCCTGATTGGCTGTAGAAATGTACATGGTGTTATTGATGAGCTCTGAGTGTATTTGCTAACGTACTGTTCTCTAATAACATTCCATTTTCCCACTCAATAAAAATTGAACACATTTATTTCAAATAAAGCCCCCACTGTGAATATTCCTCTGTGGATTTCAGACAAATATGTCATGTACATCGTATCTTTTAGTATGTAAATATACATGTAAAGTATACTTGTATCAAACAAAATAGATGGTTGGTAGATGTCCTGGCTGAGTGGCTAAGTAATAATATAATGGAAGCAAACTGACACCAAATCAGTTTCACAGAATAGAATAGAATCAACCAAGTTGGAAGAGACCTCCAAGATCATCCAGTCCAATCTATCACCCAGCCCTATCCAGTCAACTAGACCATGGCACTAAGTGCCTCATCCAGGCTTTCCTTGAACACCTCCAGGGACGGTGATGCCACCATCTCCCTGGGCAGCCCATTAGAAACATGAGGAAGAATTTTTTTCACTGTGAGGGTGACTGAGAATACTGGAACAGACTGCCCAGGGGACTTGTGGCTTCTCCCTTTCTGGAGATATTCAAAACCCTCCTGGATGCATTCCTGTGTGATCTGGTATAAGTGATCCTGTTCTGGCAGGGGGGTTCGACTGGATGATCTTTCAAGGTTCCCTTCTGACATTCTGTGATACTTCTTTGTAAACATGGAAGAAAGCTGATGTGATGTTTCATAGGTTGATTTTTTTAGAAAGCCATTAAAACAAAAAGAGAGATTTAAAATAAATGATTGGTACAGGATGTCATGAATCTGTAGTCTTGAGAGACAAAAAATCATACAGATTAGTCACTGTGAATCAAAACAAAACATCAGCCGTGGTGTTTGAAAGCCGGGAGCTTGCCTACTGCTTTTAGGTGACTTCCAGTGGCAAATTGGAGTAAGGGAGGTATGCCAACATAGTGGAACCAAATATGCAGGCAGTTAGAATCATAGAATCATAGAATGGTTTAGGTTGGAAGGGACCTCAAGGATCATCCAGCTCCAACCCCCCGCCATAGGCAGGGACACCTCCCNTTTAGGGCCCTCCTCTGGACCCCCTCCAGCAGTTCCATGTCCTTCTTGTATTGGGGGCTCCAGAACTGCACACAGTACTCCAGGTGGGGTCTGACAAGAGCAGAGTAAAGGGGGAGAATCCCCTCCCTTGCCCTGCTGGCCACACTTCTCTTGATGCAGCCCAGCACAGGGTTGCTGTCTGGGCTGCATGTGCACACTGCCGGCTCATGTTGAGCTTCTCGTCGACCCAGACCCCCAGGTCCTTCTCCTCAGGGCTGCTCTCAGCCATTCATCACCCAGCCTGTATCTGTGCCTGGGATTACACCGACCCAGGTGCAGGACCTTACACTTGGCCTTGTTAAATGTCATGAGGTTGGCCTGGGCCCACTTCTCCAGCCTGTCCAGGTCCCTCTGGGGTTAGGCTGTGGCTGCATATTCTTTTCACTTGTCCCCCAAGCAGCTAGCTGCCTTAAGTGCCTTTCCATTCTCATTAAGCTTTGAGTCATTTCTGACTTCAGGGTAACACATGCTGAACATGCTGATTGTCATTGGATTACTTCAGACTGTACCAATTCCTTTAGATCTTTTCCTGCGGTATCTACCTCTCTTACCCAGACAGCCTAAGCAAATTCCACTGGAAGGCTGGATTGCCTGTGAGTTACAGATATAGAACTCATGATGCTTTGATACATAATTTTAAAATAGCTCAACTTACATGGGAACTTTCCCACTTTTTATACTGTTCTTGTTAGGAGATGTTCCTAAAAGTTTTGTACTATAACCCTGGAAATGTTGTATAGAAGTATTAACTGTGATAAAAAGTTCATCATTGTTTATATGCCAGCAGGAAATAACGATTTAAATGTTCCATGGCTGCTTTTCCTACCTGATATCTGCTGGTCAGACAGGACAGAATTCCTGAACTTGGAAATAATAGCAGTGACCATAGAAAATGATTACATTAAATTAAGTCTTTTACAAAATTGGATGTTTTGGGGACTACACAAAGCCACGGCTGATGTGTCCAGCACTGGCCATAGAATCATAGAATCATAGAATGGTTTAGGTTGGAAGGGACCTCAAGGATCATCCAGCTCCAACCCCCTGCCATAGGCAGGGACACCTCCCACTAGAGCAGGCTGCTCAAGGCCTCATCCAGCCTGGCCTTAAACACCTCCAGGGAGGAAGCATCCACAACCTCCCTGGGCAACCCGTTCCAGTGCCTTACCACCCTCACTGTAAAGAACTTCCTCCTAACATCCAGTCTAAATCTCCCCTCTTCCAGCTTAAACCCATTCCCCCTCGTCCTAACATTACTAGACCGTGTAAATAGTCCCTCCCCAGCTTTCCTGTAGGCTCCCTTCAAATACTGGAAGGCCACTATAAGGTCTCCTCGAAGCCTTCTCCTCTCCAGGCTGAAGAGCCCCAACTCTCTCAGCCTGTCCTCATAGCAGAGGTGCTCCAGCCCTCTGATCATCTTCGTGGCTCTCCTTTGGACCCGCTCCAGCAGTTCCATGTCCTTCTTGTATTGGGGGCTCCAGAACTGCACACAGTACTCCAGGTGGGGTCTGACGAGAGCAGAGTAAAGGGGGAGAATCACCTCCCTTGCCCTGCTGGCCACACTTCTCTTGATGCAGCCCAGCACTCGGTTGGCTGTCTGGGCTGCATGTGCACACTGCTGGCTCATGTTGAGCTTCTCGTCGACCCAGACCCCCAGGTCCTTCTCCTCAGGGCTGCTCTCCAGCCATTCATCACCCAGCCTGTATCTGTGCCTGGGATTGCACCGACCCAGGTGCAGGACCTTACACTTGGCCTTGTTAAACGTCATGAGGTTGGCCTGGGCCCACCTCTCCAGCCTGTCCAGGTCCCTCTGGATGGCACCCCTGTCCTCCAGCAAGTCAACTGTGCCACACAGCTTGGTGCCATAATTCTGCCATGAGTGGAAGATCAGGTAAGGAGACTCCTACAAGTCCATTTCAACCCAACATTTCTCCCATTCTTTTTTTCTAAAAGGCTTCTAGAGGAATTTTCTACTTTATTTTTTTTTTCTGATGCACAGGTAGGAATACCAAAAGCCATTAATTTCTAGGAAAAACAATATAAAGGACGTGATAAATATGTTAAATATGATGTGGTAGAAAGAAGAATTCAATATGTTACAGGGGAAAAAATTGAGAATCTCAAAGACAAACTCATGTTTAAGGAAGAACAGCATGGAATGGCTAATTTGGATTGAAACAGTTTGGATTCAGACTGGACGTGAGGAGGAAGCTGTTCAGCATGAGAGCGGTGAGAGCCTGGAATGCGTTGCCCAGGGAGGTGGTTGAGGTCCCATCCCTGGAGGTGTTTAAGGCCAGGCTGGATGAGGCTCTGGCCAGCCTGATCTAGGGTAGGGTGTCCCTGACTATGGCAGGGGGGTTGGAACTAGATGATCCTTGTGGTCCCTTCCAACCCTGACTGATTCTATGATTCCATTCTAAACAGGTGAATCAGTAAAGGAGTTGTTAAAAGCTTTACAGGTTGGATTATTTCTGAAATAATAGATATGCTCACATGGGAAAAGTGTTAAGATAAAGGTTTATGTACTTGAACTGCATCAGAGAGGACAGTTTTGCAGGCTCATAAGTCTGTCTGAGTGCTAGGTGAGATGGCAGCCCTTGTATTGCAAGGGATTGAGGGTTATCTGCTTATCTCCTAGCAAATAAAAGCTGTGTGAAATTCACAAGCCTATGAAAAACAACCTACCTGTACAGGAGAAAAATAAATGCTAGCTACATGAAATGACTAAGAAGCACTGTTTTTAGGAAATATCAGTGGCTGAACCAGCTGCTCCATTCTCAGTATCTGCAGAAAAACAAAGTAAAAGCATGGTGATCAGTATACTCTGAGATGAGTGACATTTGCCCTTTGAGAGTATTCTTGAATATGGTTTAAGCCTGAGATTGAGTTAATTCTTGACCATGAACTTTGGAAGGCCTGAATTTGAACAGAGCTGTGCTTGGCTGAAAGTACAAACTTTAACTTACTGAGTGGCTGGAAGCTTAAACATGTTACTTATTATTGTCTGTAATCAAACTATAGTATCTCACCCTTAGCAAGGTTGTGGCAGAAGAATGAAATGGGCTTGTGCAAATGTATCAGGGGAAAATCAGTGCTACTATGAAGTAGGTTCATTAATAAATGAGAAGGAGAATTAAATTACTAATGACTTTGAAATAGCTGAGATAAAGGAATTCCGTGCCAAAGAGAAGCAAAGTTAGGTCAGTTAGGAATGTGTAAAAAAAATCCACAAAAATGTGAACTCACTGTAAAAGAACAGCTAAGGAAACACAGCGTTGAACGTAACTGTTACCACCCAATAAAGTGGGGTACTCTTTAATATATCTGCAGTATTAAAGTACTTCATATTCTCTGCACTGGTTACTATTAGAATCGTAGAATCATAGAATGGTTTAGGTTGGAAGGGGCCTCAAGGATCATCCAGCTCCAACCCCCTGCCATAGGCAGGGACACCTCCCACTAGAGGAGGTTGCCCAAGGCCTCATCTAGCCTGGCCTTAAACACCTCCAGGGAGGAAGCATCCACAGCCTCCCTGGGCAACCTGTTCCAGTGTCTTACCACCCTCACTGTAAAGAACTTCCTCCTAACATCCAGTCTAAATCTCCCCTCCTCCAGCTTAAACCCATTTCCCCTCGTCCTGACATTACTAGACCTTGTCAATGGTCCCTCCCCAGCCTTCCTGTAGGCTCCCTTCAGATACTGGAAAGCCACTCTAAGGTCTCCTCGAAGCCTTCTCTTCTCCAGGCTGAAGAGCCCCAACTCTCTCAGCCTGTCCTCATAGCAGAGCTGCTGCAGCCCTCTGATCATCTTCGTGGCTCTCCTCTGGACCCCCTCCAGCAGTTCCATGTCCTTCTTGTATTGGGGGCTCCAGAACTGCACACAGTACTCCAGGTGGGGTCTGACAAGAGCAGACCGACTTGAAACGTTGATTTTATCAAAATGCACTGCTCAGGCCTGTCTTGGCTTCTACATGCCTCACTCATGCTAGTCTTTCACACTGTCTTCCTCTCTGTTTTGACGGATTAGTTTGCACCATCTTATGGCTAACTGCATTTTTGTAGTTTACCACTGGGACAAATAATTCCTGTGGAGTAATGAGATTTATTAGCCTAAGTGAAGGTAACTCAACTGTATTACTTCCATTAAACAAACTAATTTGTCAGCTCAGGTATGTGTTCATGGCATGGCATTCATTGTACTGTTTAGATTTATTCTTATTCGATGTTAAGATGAAGATTTCTCACTGGCACTGCAGTTGGCACTGACTGCCATCTTTGCTCTTACCAGGTTTTCTTCCAAACGTTTTCTCCATATAATTCTCTCCTTTCCTACTCTGATCATTAAATTCTACCTGAGCAATCTTCCAAGTCACACTCTCCTCCCTTTCATATACCACTTCTAACTCTCGTTTTTGAGGAATGTGGTACATTAGGAAGACTCATTTGGAAATGAAGTGGCCATATTTTTCATCACATTTTTTCATGCTCATAAAAAATATGAAATGCATTGAACTAATGTATTCTTGAAACAATCAGCCTGAGACGTGTGAAGTGTCTCTCTTTATTCAGAATTTCCTGTTTAAATACCAAAGTGATTAATAATTGTAAGGGCCACTAACTTAGCAGAACTGTCTGGATGATAGGTTGTTTTATAATCCTTAGGTTTTGATGATGAAAGATCAAACTATTACCTATTCAAATGCACATGCCTTCAGACTGCTTTTTTGGCACATGTATTAATTCTGTGGTTCAGTGTAAACAAAATGACTGTTGAAAATCAGAAATGTTAAGGTCAACATAGACAATTATGCTTTTCTAGTAGAACCAGGAATATAAGAGACATGAACTTTATTGCAGTATTTATCAGTATGTTGAACTCAAGGTTTTTAATTTGTAAGAATCTTTCACACTACTCTAATTCTACCACACAGATGTTCAAATAGAAGCAGGGAGTCATAAATCAAAAACAGAGAAAGATCTTTTCTGTAAGAAGATTTAAAAGACAAAAAGGAAGGAAGGAAGGGAGGGAGGAAGAGAGAGGGAGGAAGGAAGGAAGAGGGGAAGAGAGGGAGGAAGAAGGGGAAGGAAGAGGGGAAGAGAGGAAGGAAGGGGAAGGAAGAGGGGAAGAGAGGGAGGAAGGAAGGAAGGAAGGAAGAGGGGAAGAGAGGGAGGGAGGAAAGGAAGGAAGGAAGGAAGGAAGGAAGGAAGGAAGGAAGGAAGGAAGGAAGAGGGGAAGAGAGGGAGGGAGGGAAGGAAGGAAGGAAGGAAGGAAGGAAGGAAGGAAGGAAGGAAGGAAGGAAGGAAGAGGGGAAGAGAGGGAGGAAGAGAGCAAGAAAGAAAGAGAAAGAAAGAAATGGGAATCTTCCTTGGACTGCCTTCTAGAACCTTTGTTTTGTGTCTAAGATGCTTTCTGAGCCGTATTTATTAGCTGTTCCTCTTCTGATATTCCTGTTCCATTTCACCTCTCCGAGAAGCATTGTTATTTCACACCAAGAAATGGTTGCTGGCTATGGAAGGAATATCAGAAGATGAGAAACAGAAAACATTGCCTTTCTATTTCCAGGTATGGAGAGAGGATGTCGGATAGAAAAGAATTCTTCCTTGTGACCTGAGTGGTGGATCAAAAGACAAACTGATAATTCTAAGGGACCAGGATTGGAAAAGAAATGTTCTTCCAACTGTTTTAGAAATAGTGCCACCACACTACTATTTCTAAAGCAGCTGGAATACCATTTCTTTTCTGCATATGGATTTCAGTATCTTTGTGAATTTAAACCTTGTATGCTACATGCAGACAGTGTATAAAAAATTACTTGAATATACCAAATCAAGAACAGGACCTACATATGTCATCAATAGAACATTTTGCATCTGAGGCCAGATCCAATGAAATCTAAAGAATGATGAAGAATGATCAGTAAAAGGTCAGATAAAAACTTATAAAATGTTAAGCACTTTATTTTGGCTTCTCATTTGCATTAAGAGTTCTGTGAATTTACATTCCTCTTTCCAATTGCTTTACATGCATGTAAGGATGCAAAATAGCCTTATTTTAAAGGAAAGGATTACATATACTCTATAGCTTACTATACTAGCAATACTAGCAATTGAAGGTATTGCTGGTACAATGATGCCAGGGAAGATTCTGTGAAAGTCTAAGAAGAATGATAATCAGATCTTTACTGGAGCTGACAGAAATCTAAGAAACATGAGTTTATAACCATGAGGCTCTGGAATTTGATGAAGCACTTAGATATTCTCCTTGAAGAAGCAAAGATCTGTAAAACATAACTAGGAAAAATACCTAAATATTCAGTTCAACAGTGAAATTTGTAATCTATATCTGGCTCTTTAGTCGCATTTACCTTGTCAGAAGAATCGTTTTTTATCATATGCATCACCTCAATCATATTATAACATGTTTGGAATGAGCCTGTTAATAATCATGTTTTGGATCTGATGCAAGAGTAAATCGTGTTAAAATTCACTGCTGGCATAGTCTTTCGAAGAGGTAGATTTATCCTGTAATTCCTCTTCCGAAGGAAGGTTGCTGTGAACAGTAAAAGAACATTCAAAAGTTTCCTTTAAATTGTATTAAAACAGTCTTCAGAAACGTTTATTGTATGTATGTTGTTGATAATTCATGCTTTTGTATTTCTTCAGCACCATTGACAGCAAGAACAACTAGAAAAGTTTTTGTCAAAGGTTTAAAAATGTTAGACTAAAACTTAATATTAGTTTTATGTTCATTTAGTCCTTAAATACTCAGCAGTGACCTCATTGTTGTCTACAACTACCTGAAGGGAGGTTCTAGCCAGGGGGGTGTTGGTCCCTTTTGCCAGACAACCAGCAACAGAACAAGGGGACACAGTCTCAAGTTGTGCTGGGTGAGGTCTAGGCTGGATGTTAGGAGGAAATTCTTGCCAGAGGGAGTGATTGGCATTGGAATGGGCTGCCCAGGGAGGTGGTGGAGTCGCCATCCCTGGAAGTGTTCAAGAAAAGCCTGGCTGAGGCACTTAGTGCCATGGTCTGGTTGATTGGATAGGACTGGGTGCTAGGTTGGACTGGATGATCTTGGAGATCTCTTCCAACCTGGTTGATTCTGTGATAGAAGAGATTGGTAGGAACACACTCCTGCAATTCAAATGTACTCATCCACAGTTATAATCATTAATAAAAGCATTAATAAAACCATATTCTATTTTTGTGAAAGTATCCATACCTATTAAAAGCTAATTAACATTGTTTCATATGCAGAGATTTGTACCAAGTGCTTCCCCTCATTAGTGTTTCTTTGGAGATTTGAATGGGGCAAAGATACACTAACATTATTAATGCTCTTTGGGGAAATGTGAAGAGAAGTTCAGGAAATGTTTTTTATTTATATTGGCATCTTTCTGGCCGTATGAAAAAAATCATTTTCTAAAGTCCTTTTTGTACTTATTGTTCACATATTATGCAAGTAATAAGTGAAAAATATGAGGATTAATTTTTGTTTTCCTCACACAAAAAATTCAAGCTTTAGCATGGGACTTTGATCCTATGCAGTGAATGGTAAAAAGGTAAATAAACTTTTGAATTGTACAGACAGCAGCTGGACAGGAACCGTACAGAGAATTGCTGAAATTACAGAAATGTTCTGTTGCTGGTTGGTTGGTCTCTTCTCCCAGACAACCAGCAACAGAACAAGGGGACAGAGTCTCAAGTTATGCCAGGGGAAGTATAGGCTGGATGTTAGGAGGAAGTTCTTCCCAGAGAGAGTGATTTGCCATTGGAATGGGCTGCCCAGGGAGGTGGTGGAGTCACTGTCCCTGAAGGTGTTGAAGAAAAGCCTGGCTGAGGCACTTAGTGCCATGGTCTAGTTGACTGGATAGGGCTGGGTGCTAGGTTGGAGTGGATGATCTTGGAAGTCTCTTCCAACCTGGTTGATTCTATTCTATTCTACCAAATTTTAATAAAGATTTATTTTACTATCTAGGATATTTGTTGTCAAAACACCACAGGCATGGCATCAGCACATTGCAATGTCACGATCCAGAACTCAATTAATATGGTCACTTTGGCTTTATTAGTTTTGCACCATTTATTTTCCACACACATTTCAAAACTCTTAATATTTTTATCACAGTCTTACTCTAATTCCTGCTCATTCGTATCATGTGCATTTGCAGTTCAGTTGAAATTCATCCAGTAGTGATTTAAAACTGATTTTGGAAAGACCGTAATTGATTGCAATCATGAAGTGCAGATGTGAACAGGACTCAACCAAACAAACCAAAAATTAGTCTTTTACCAAAAAAGTGATTTAAATTTACTCAGGAGCTGGAGCCATTCTAATAGTATTAAAATTTCTGCCCCTGTCTGTCTAACTGAAAACAAGACAAACACTTTCTTGTAATTCAAATGTGTCAACGTTGTGGCTGAACGTATGAAACAATTTAAGCATTGTACAGAGCAGTTTAGAGTTCGCAGCTTAAGACACTTAGATGTCTCCATACAAGTTTCTGTTTATCTGGGCCAAACATGCCAGTCTCAATCATGTCATGAGTACTGCTGGGTATTGCAGGTAGTAAAAGAATAGTTTGTGGGTTTTTGTTAGCAACTGAAGCTCAACCATGTCCGGTTCAATTACTGTGTCCTGGATAAGGGTTCAGCTGTCCAGATAGTGAACTGAATAGAGATATGAGTCTCAATTGAGTTGACCAAACACAGGTATCTATTGTCATCTTAAGTTGAGACTTCATGTTAGAAATGCAGCTGTATCACAGGGGTATACAAAAGACTGTTTGGACAGTGGGGATACCTTAACAAATCTCAAAGGGTAAGAGATGCTTCAATCCACACTATTGACAACTGGCTTGATTTTGTTGCCCCAAAATAAGGAATTTAGAGGTGGCACTTATTTGCCTAAACATAGGTGACTTGTATTATGAGATGCCCTAGGGTATCTGTCCAGACCTCTGAGTGTTACTCTGCAAGGGTATGGTTTCAGAGTAATCATCTTTGGTGGTTTGGATGTTCCCTGCCATCCCACACTTTAGAAACCACCCAGACTAGATCACCTAGACTCAGCGGGCTCTGGAAATTTGAATGAAGCTTATACTTACAGCTTAGCAGAATATACAAGCAGATATTTACAGTAGATACAGTTATAGACAGAACCATACAAGGTAAAAGGTAATGCAGAAACACAACAGCCCTCCCAGAAACCTGAGTCCCCAGGAGGGACTCTCAACCGTCCTTCCACCTTCTCCCACCCCTCTACCTTACCCCAGATGTTGCCTTGTGCCCCAAGGAAGAATGGAGGGTCGGCCAGGGGGGGTTAGGAAGCAAGTGGATTAATCAGAGAGACGGAGGATGAGGTTAAAGAGAATAATGCAATCCATGGCCCAGACAAAGAGTGACTCCCCTATCTATGTTTGCATTTGTTCTTATACGTCTCAGCAAGCCTATGAGCGAAGTAGACATTATTCTTGTTTCTCTTTCACAGCCTGTAATCTAGTTCTCACCAAAACATTCTAGCTAGCTTCAAACTAGCACATCATCAGGGAAGTAAAGGCACGTGAAGGCATCTCAAGTGCCACTAGATGCTACATTGATGTTACTTCATATAATTTGAGAAACCCTATGCCAGGCTGGCAAAAACGACTTGAAAATCAATTTTGAATTCTAAAGGAAGTCTAAAAATTACCGAAAGATTAGTAGTATTTTGAGACAGGGATCATGAGCTACAAAAATAGGTTAAAGTGGCAGTTTGTAGATATCAGAGTTAATTTTAAAATTAGCTAATAAATTCTAACTTCTTTAAAATTAGTTTCCATCCAATTTGTAGTCTTTTTATAGATTTGTCTCTATTTAAGTAATGTGTACTGTGGCATTACTTGCAATTTATTTGTCTGCAGAATAAAGCCATAGTGTTGTCTTCCTCTCTGAAAAGTACTTTGGCTACCCCTGAAAGTTAACTCTAATACATATTCATTTTTTCCTGGCTCCTTTCAGCCTGGCAATTATGTTTGCTAGGAGTCTGCAGGTTTAACTGGTCTAATTCATCCCAAGGGTTTTCTTGTGATTCTCAATGCAAGGAGCAAAGCCAAAAGAAGCATAAAATTGTATACATGGTGTTTTACTGCGTGTGTCCTAGCAGGGCAGAAATCCTGCCAGACTGCTTTTGGCCACTGCTCTCCCATGTGCTAGGGTCCTGGAATCAGAGTTGAGAGCAGACTAAACAATGGGGATTGGCTTCAGCAAAGCTGCCCTGAGGGCTAGCAGCCAGCCCCACGTGTCAGGTGTCTTGTGCAGCACTTCAGTGTGCCCCATGTAGTCACAGGAGGCATGCAACTTTGAATTCAGTAGCCAAAGAAGCATGCATGTGCCTATTTGGCAGTTTGATTTTCAAAAGGTGTATTCAATGGGGGAATGATTTGAAAACGTGCCTTTCCCACCACGTCTCTCCAGCTGTGCTGAGCCCTATTAGCATATCATTTAACTGGGTCCATGCCTGCAGTAAGCATTGCTCACAGAGGCCATGTTTCTACAGGTTGTAGCAGAAGCTTACAGCAACTCCGTTCTCCCCTCCTTCCCTCTGCCTGGAATATAGTTTGTATTTTTATTCTCAGGATCATGATTGTCATAAATAAAAGACACAAACTTAGGTTCTGTGATGGTTTGGGT
>WAAF01019228.1:0-24798 GCA_013400475.1 Tricholaema leucomelas
CACCCGCTGCTGCCTCTCTCTCTTTCAGATCCATACCTCCATCCCAACATCTGTTTAACTCATCAATGATTCTTGCTCTTTCCAGGCATAATCTTGCCTAATATGCCTGATCTCCTTCCTTGGTAATGGGGCTTTCTCTTCATCATCACTATCATCCATTTCCTGAGTATATTTTCCCTTAGCTATAGCCTTTCCATTCCTTTTTCCCACAGGGGTACAGCCTTCACATCAGTGTATCTACCCTCTCCTGGATCCTCTTCCCTTTGCTTCATGAGTTGAGCAAACTTCTGAAACTCAACAGCAGCAAAAATGTCCCTAATAGTTCCCTCCATAGGATTACCCTGCTCTGGTTTATACCCATCATCATCTGAGCTATCTCGACCCTCAATACTAGCTGCCATTTTTTTCCTTGTCTTGACTCTTGATCTTAACTCTTCTATTTGAATCTTCCTGCTCACTGACATCTGTCTGAACTTCTTTGCTTGAAGTAAGACATGTCTTAATCTCACAGGTGCCTTTCATAAGATCATCTAAATTTGGTTTCTCTCACAGGCTCTGTTCCTTACATGGTGGTGGAATAGGGACTGAAGCAGAAGGAACCTTTCCCACAGTAACAGCGACCAGTTCAACAAAAACAAGCAGGGCTAAAGCAGGAGAAGTGGAATTAGCAGACTTGATGGCATTAGTGAGCTTGCCCTCTGAGGACCCTGCTGCATCCTCTAGTATCACTTCCGGTCCCTAGTCGCAGGTGGAAGAACCTTTGTCTCAGCAGCCCCTTTAACGGTGGATGCTCCTGTTTCAGGTACTTTTCTACTAATCAAAATGTTTGAGCCGTATTTTTCGCAAACAAGTTCTTCAACTCTGTCTGAGGAACTCTGCCATAGCCCACACCATTTGCAGCCAAATCCACTGCTGCCACCATAGCCCTCTGTGATGGTTTGGGTGTTTCCCCCCTGCACTTTAGAAATTAACCAGACTAGACTCAGACGGCTTTGGAAATATGAATGAAGCTTATATTTACAGCTAGCACAATATACAAGCAGATATTTACAGTATATACAATTATAGACAGAAATAGACAAGGTAAAAGGTAATACAGAAACACAACTCCCCTCCCAGAAACCTGAGTCCTCAGGAGGGGCTCTCAACCGCTCCTTCACCTTCCCCCTACCCCTCTCAACCTTACTCCAGTCCCAAGGAAGAATGGACTTTCGGCCAGGGGGTTAGGAAGCAAAGTGGATTAGAAAAAGAAAATGGAGGGTGAGGTTAGAGAGTAAGATCCAGCTTGGAGCTCGCCAGCAGCAGAAGAAAAGACTACCTTATCTATGTTTTGACTTATGTTTTTATACATCTCAGCAAGCCTATGAGCGAAGTAGACACCACCACTGTTTTCCTTTCACAGCCTGTAATCTAGTTCTTCTCACCAAAACATTCCAGCTTGCTTCAAACTCACAAACCCTCTGTGACTTCACCCCCAGAGGGGTCCCACTGCTTCTTGTTCTCCATTCTATTCAGTGCTAACGGAAACCAGATAGTTTCCTGATTCCATGCTTCAGAGTCAGTGGGGTACAGAGCATATCCAGCTACTTTTTCTGAGTTCTGAGGCAGGACGTTTTGCTGCTCGGTGAGCAATCTGTCTGCCCGGTGTCATGGCCTTAACCCCTAACTCTCGGCCACTGCCTTCAGCGAAGGTGAAGACCTCACTCATAGCCTGTTTATTCTTGCATTTCTCTCTCTTCCAAACTACAATCAGATCTACATTAGCAGCCAGAAACATCAAATTCAAACTTATTAGGCAAACCACTAGATAAATCAGCTCTCCCAAATAACTTTTAGTTTGACACCAACGTAACATATGGCATACCCTCAGCTACATTCCTAAACCTAAAACATCCATAACAAATTTTCCAATCTTTGTTAACACACCTTTTACCCAGTTCCACACATCTCAGCAAAAAATGAGCACACATGATAACACATTGAGGCAGTAAAGCACTGTTGAACCAATAAGGTCAAAACCGACGCAATAATGGGCCACAAGATACCAAATAAATTCATTTTTTCTCAACTTCCTTTTCCTAATTATCAATCAGAAAACCAAACCAAGGTTGTGCTCCACGTTTGGAAAACCACCAAAACTAATGTGCTGGGTTAGGGCAGATCCCTCCCCCAGTAAAATAAATCCACTACAACTCAGAATTTTAGAAAGTTGGAGAAAAAATGAATTTGTGTTTTTGTACAGTTTAAATATCATAGTATAAGAAGAATAAACTACTACAGAAAGATAATAACCGTAAGGAAGATGGGGAAGGGGGTCAAGCAGTGGCGGAGCAGCAACAGCAGCCAAAACAGTGGTGGGGGAAGACAGCAGTGGATGCAACAGAGGCAGCAAGAAGATACAAGCTGTGCTTCCAGACATAAGCTTTTGATGTTCCAATGAAATTATATTAACTTATCCATTGTTGCCCTTTTATGGCTTATCCCTGGAATTTTCATCTCTCCACTCAAAGACTCCAATACTCATCCACTTCTAAGTTTCTCTGTTCCCAACTTTTTTTATGTCTGAGCCAGAAATGTAGCTCAAATGGCCACACTAGAGATGAATTGTACACGTTGAGGTGCTTCCTGTCCTCCTTAAGCACAGCCCATACAACTAATGCATGAATCTATAAACTGCTCATATTCATGTGTGCAGCTCCACTGCCTTCACATGAAACTCTCAAGCTCCCAATAAGCTTTCAATGCAGATCACCTTTTCAAGCCCAGTCCTAAGTAAACTCCTACCTTTTAGAGCAGGGGTCCTCAAACTTTTTAAATAGGGGGCCAGTTCACTGTCCCTCAGACACTGTTGGGGGCTTGACTATAGTCTGTCAGGGGCTGGACTGTAGTTTGGTTCCAGCCCAGTAGTGTAGGGGGCCAGACTATAGTTTGGTTCCAGCCCAGTCCCAGCGGGTGCTTGAGGGCTGCGGAGGCCAGCGAGCGGATTAAGTGGTTTGGTTTCCCCCACAACCCCCATCGAGGCAGAGGGGGCAGGGGCGTTCTGTAAATACCGGTGGGCTGGATTGAGGACCCTGGGGGGCCGCATCCGGCCCGCAGGCCGTAGTTTGAGGACCCTTGCTTTAGAGTAACAATCTTCTGGCATGTCAACATCAGAAGCTTGATACAGTTAGAAAAAGCCCAGGAAATAAAGACTTGTATGGGGCTCTTTTTATAGAAGTCATCTAGAGCAAACTTGCACTTTGAGTAAACACTAAAATTCGGTAACTAAAAATTCATTAAAAGTGAACACTGTAAAAATATGATTCGTTTATCTGACTTTCAGAAAATTAATGAGATCTCTTATAATTTTGCTAAGACCTGACATTATTATAACTTTTTTTGCACCCCTCTTTAAGACATTGACTATGTTGGTGTTACAGAAAAGATACTGATACATCTAGTCTTCTACTTTCTATTAAAATGGACTTAATTTTGCCACATTGGATACTTTTGTTTTAAAACAAGCTTAGCAAATTACCCACTGAAACAAAAAATAGTTCACTTATTAATGGATTGTTTTCCTTGAACTGTTCTTCCTGACAGGCCAGTCTGTTACAACATACACACAGATCTGTTTTGCTTTCTAGGCCCATAGAGGGCTATACAGTTTATGTCTTTGTACTCTTCTTTTTTTCAGTTGTCATAAAATAACATATACTAGTTTATGTCTAAAACTACTACCTTGTAATTAATATTGACACGACAGCACTAAGATGGAGACTAAAGACTAAAATTCACAGGTGGTCAGTCCACTCGGTAAGTCTAGTTTGCTAAAGTACTGAGGACAGTACAATTCTAGCTACATCAAAGAAAGAGGTTTGCCACCACTACTCCCAGACAACTACAGATGGTGTATTTAGGAAGAATCACAACATAGAATATAATCATGGGAAGAACTACATCTTCATATCTGATCCATAAGCAATCTTATACTACCAGTTAGCACAGTAAGGTAAACATTGACTTGCCAAGCCTCTGGAGCACACTGGGCTAAAAACCTCCATGAAACCCTCCCTGGCTCCTACTGCAGGCAACACCTGACCACAACTATTTAAAAACAGATGAAGACTGATACAAAACTACGTTGTCTCCTTCTACATCATACTTAAAATCTGTTACAGGATTTAGATGATGGCTGAGAAGTGATAGTATCAAAATAACACTAATTATGAACAAAACAACTGAAGGAAAAAACTAAGTTATTTTTGTACACTTCCCTGTGGACCTATGATAAAACTACACTATGACAGCATGACAGACTGAGTAGGTGCTGAGCTGTAAAGTGAAGATACCTGCAAGCTGAAGCTGAGCAGGACTCAAAGAACACAGCAGTTCCTTCTGATCTGTGCTGTCTGTGTGCTAAAGGAAAACAGATTTCAGAGGTACCAAGTGAATTTCTCCAGAGAAACACAATCCTTTTAAACACCACCACCTATATACTGTCAGAGTGAAAGGCACCATACCACACCACAGCTAAGGTATGCTCCTTAAGGTGTGCAACTCACCAGTTGCACAGACAGACTCCAAGCTGGGCAGCTCAACCTTTTCTGTGGCTCTGGGACACTACCAGGAAGTTTAGCAAATGAAACAAGAACCTGGTCTCAAGCCTCATCACAGTCTCTTTCGTGTCTTTTATACATCTCTCCCTGGTACTCTTCAAACACATGGCTGCCTGGCTGCTTTACAGCACAGCTACCCTGAATGTAGGCAGTTAAAATGCTGTCAGGCAACAAACTAGAGAGATGCCAAGAGCGCTTGCAAGGTGCCCAGTGATTTAAATTTCCCAGATGAACATGGAAGATTTTCAGGATCTCATAACACAACCAGATGATATTCTAAAGCAGTGGATAGGAAACGGATAGGAGCCAATAGCAAATGAAGAGAGTGCAATGATTCAATGAATAACTGAAATGTCATAATTGATCACTGCAAGATTGAATTCCAATTATGTAATAGATTCACTGCCTAATGAAACATCAAATGTACTCTAATTATAATATTCTCTGAGAATGCCAAAATTCTTGAGGAGAGCCACACGAACATTTTAAGCTACTTTCTGATTGTGATATGACTGATATCACTCCTTATTTCAGATCAAGTGCTGCGTGGGCAAATGAATCAGCACTTGAAGACTGACGGGTTTGGTTCATGTTAGAAAATGGATTTGACTTTTCTCCATTTCATGTCGTCAGAAATTATTTTGTAACTTAGCTGATAAATAACTGTGTGAAGCTTAGCAGGTATAATAACAGATCAATGTAAAAAAATATTACAGATTATCTCGCATCTTTCCTACGATACTTTGCTCTTGGTAGGCAATATATTTCTTGAAATCCAAGTTGTTGTGCTTGATGGAAATGGAAGAAATGTCTGTTGGGGATGCTGTCAGACCTCTTTTATTCAAGCCCTAAAAAGATCAAATCACTTGCTTTTTGGAGGACGCTTCTTGCTGCTTACTTTTCTTAGTAATCTTTCACATCTTCTTATGATTTGGACTACAAAAGGGTCCTGTCCCTTCTCCGCTAGGAAAGAGCATTTTTCATGCACATCTATGTCAATTAAAAAAAGGAAACAAAACATTACATTCATTTATAGTGCGTATGTGCTGGCAACATGGAGTAAAATGAAAGGCATGAGATACAAGATAAATGTCACCAACTCTCAAGTATCATTTGTCACTGTATCTGCATGAAAATTGGCTTGACAATCTACAGAAGAAGGAACAAAGGCTCAAGATATGCCAGTTATTGCTCAGCAAACATATCTGTAACATGGATTTTTTTACCACTCTAAGAACCATATTACAGATTCCAAAGAGAAATGCTCCAACAGAGACAAATGACTGTTTGAAAAGAGTTCTCCAAAGCTTTCTAGATTAGTGTGCATTAGAGCAAAACACATTTTTAGAGATTGGGATTATATTACACCAATCCTTCATCACATCTTCTGAAACAATATCAACAGCCATTCTCTTTGGCAAGAAAACCCTTTCCAGTAGCAGCTGAGTCAATCCTCCATATGATCTATATTTGAAAAAAGATATACTCTGAAAGCTTAATATACCTTGAAGTGGAAATCATTTATCTTCCTTGGGTAGAAACTCAGACCAAAGACTGTACTGTCTGGTTATGAACTGAATGCCTAGGAGCCTTTCAAGATTAGGCAATGTAACAGGTTTTCATTAAACCTCACAGAATCCAATGGAAAATATTTTCAACATAAATTTGCTGATCACAGTATCTGCTGATCTATTTTTCTCCCATATTATAAAATAATGTCATCAAAGTGAAAATGGTAAGTGCTTGGTTGGACCCACACCCTGACTCTACTCAATAGCTAATGATGGATGCTTCTTCAACTGATTTCCCTGCACTACCAGAGAAAATGTTATCTTGATCTCAATATAATTATACTTATCACCTCAATGTTTACCAGCATAATTAGTGACAAGTCTTGCAATTTAATCTTGATAAATGCATATGGTGACTGCAGATGGTGCCTTCATCCAACTGAAACTGTAAATCTAACCCCAGTAACAAAAAATGTTACCAGAAACTAATAGGACTTTAAGGTATTACCTCACAAAGATAATCAATATTCAGACCATCTAGAGACCTTTCTTCCACTTTTAAGGCTGCTTATTTGGTCTTGTATACTGCTATATTCAAACTCACTTGAGGTTCATTCAAATGTTTTTGCAACTTACACGGTCGGAACAGAGAAGCTGTAATTAGACTGTGGAAGCAGTGCTGATAATAAAATCAGCAAGACAGAAATAAGCATGCAAATCTGAAGGGACCATTCAGCAAAGAACATGCTAGTGGCTTCCAAAAGTCGACAACAGTTGCACAAAGAAGCCAGCAAGACAGCTGTTAGCAGCAGATGCTCGGGCACTAGGGAGACCTAGAAAAAATAAAATGTTACCACCTCCAAAGTAAGATGGAAAAGAGAGAAAGAGAACGAAGCAGAGCATGTCTGAGAGTTGCTTCTTCCCTTTGCCCCCTTTGCCACAAGTTCCCATCTCTTGGGTTAGATGCCTCAAAAGGAAATACAGATGCAAGACAAGGCAGCGTTGCAGTGGTAGTTCAGCATTCAGTTTCACATACTCCTGCATATAATCAGGATCAAATTTATCCTGTTGTGTTAAGCCACATGAACCCAAGGCTGTTTCTCTCCATGCACAACTGCCCAGTGACATAAACATGGGCAATCTATGACACAAAAAATTTGCAAGGGAAGAAGCCTGGACACTAGAAGCCACTCCTAAATTAAAATCCACAAGATGAAACTACAAAGAAAAACAATGTACTTTCAGAACAATTACTCTGTACTAAAACATCTGAAAGGAGTAGGTGGAGAAGCACTGCAAGATATGGGGCCTGACGAGATCCACCCACGGGTCCTGAAGGAAGTGGCAGACGAAGTTGCTAAACCACTGTCCATTGTGTTTGAAAGGTCCTGGCAGACTGGTGAAGTTCCTGCTGACTGGAAAAGGGCGAACATAACACCCATCTTCAAGAAAGGAAAAAAGGATGACCCTGGAAACTACAGGCCAGTCAGTCTCACTTCTGTGCCTGGAAAGATCATGGAGCAGATCCTCCTGAAGGCTCTGCAAAAGCAAATGGAAAACCAGGCAGAGGTGACTGGTGGTAACCAGCAATGGCTTCACTAAGGGCAAATCATGCCTGACAAATTTGGTGGCTTTTTATGATGTAGTCACAGCTGCAATGGACAGGGGAAGGGCAACTGACGTCGTCTACCTAGACCTGAGTAAGGCATTCGACTCTGTCCCACATGACATCCTGGTCACCAAACTGGAAAAGCACAAACTAGATGGGTGGAGCACTCACTGGATAAGGAATTGGCTGGATGGTCGCATGCAGAGAGTGGTGATCAATGGCACAATGTCCACCTGGCGACCGGTGACAAGTGGTGTTCCTCAGGGGTCAGTGCTGGGACCAGTGCTCTTTAACATCTTTGTCAGTGATATGGACAGAGGAATTGAGTGCACCCTCAGCAAGTTTGCAGATGACACCAAGCTGTGTGGCACAGCTGACTTGCTGGAGGGCAGGGATGCCATCCAGAGGGACCTGGACAGGCTGGAGAGGTGGGCCCAGGCCAACCTCATGACGTTTAACAAGGCCAAGTGTAAGGTCCTGCACCTGGGTCGGTGCAATCCCAGGCACAGATACAGGCTGGGTGATGAATGGCTGGAGAGCAGCCCTGAGGAGAAGGACCTGGGGGTCTGGGTCGACGAGAAGCTCAACATGAGCCGGCAGTGTGCACATGCAGCCCAGACAGCCAACCGAGTGCTGGGCTGCATCAAGAGAAGTGTGGCCAGCAGGGCAAGGGAGGTGATTCTCCCCCTTTACTCTGCTCTCGTCAGACCCCACCTGGAGTACTGTGTGCAGTTCTGGAGCCCCCAATACAAGAAGGACATGGAACTGCTGGAGCGGGTCCAAAGGAGAGCCACGAAGATGATCAGAGGGCTGGAGCACCTCTGCTATGAGGACAGGCTGAGAGAGTTGGGGCTCTTCAGCCTGGAGAGGAGAAGGCTTCGAGGAGACCTTATAGTGGCCTTCCAGTATTTGAAGGGAGCCTACAGGAAAGCTGGGGAGGGACTATTTACACGGTCTAGTAATGTTAGGACGAGGGGGAATGGGTTTAAGCTGGAAGAGGGGAGATTTAGACTGGATGTTAGGAGGAAGTTCTTTACAGTGAGGGTGGTAAGGCACTGGAATGGGTTGCCCAGGGAGGTTGTGGATGCTTCCTCCCTGGAGGTGTTTAAGGTCAGGCTGGATGAGGCCTTGGGCGAGCTGCTCTAGTGGGAGGTGTCCCTGCCTGTGGCAGGGGGTTGGAGCTGGATGATCCTTGAGGTCCCTTCCAACCTAAACCATTCTATGATTCTATGATTCTATATATTAGATTGCAAATAAAGAGAGGAAATCATAAAAATAGAGTAAATGAGCAGCTATTAATTCAGATTCCTGTACTTCGAAATATGACAGTTGTTTGTATGTTGTGGAGGGCCTGTAGGCCCAAAAATAGGCTCATTTTTATGCCTTACTTTGCCTTGCCTGCCCAAACATGTTTTCCTCCCCACACCAGGGGTAAACAAGCCCAAACCAGGGGTAAACACATTAAAGGCACAAACAGGTATAATAGGCCTAGGTGCCACAATGTCTGGCCTGTCTAAGGTCCAGGTAGTAAACAAGTTATATAAGTAGGTTGTAAACCTACTTAGGTTGCATAAGCCCACGCTGTCAGTGTGTGGCCTAGCCTATGCTCTCTCTATATTTGGAGGTACCAGGCAAGTGATTTAGGCTATTATGGTATTGTTTGGCTAACTGCCAACTCTGATTGGTCTCTAGTAGGCAATTGATCTCAAGCCCACAGTTCATAAATGGGAGCTCACATGTGCTCTCGCTTGCTTCTTCCCCTCCATTGCTTCCATTGCTTCTTCTGCATGCTAGCTTCTGCATGCTTCTACAAGCTTCAGCTAGCTCTCACTAGCTCTGACTCACGCCCTCTCGCTTCACCAGCATGCTCACACTCACGCTCAGGCCCCATGTTTGGGCCCCCCTACTCACGATCGCTAACATTCAGGCACACCTTGTTATTATTATTATTTAGACTCACCTTATGCTGTTACTATGGAGATAGAATTTCCCAGCCATCTGTGGTGAGTTACAAGGAGCTCAGACTCTCCAGCCAGCCACGTACACTTTGCATGCCTGCTGCCTTCATTACCTGGTAAGAGCCATTGCTGCTGAGATACCAGGAAGCAGACCCTTTTGTTTGCACGTGCAATCAGCCTGCCAGCCAGCGTGAGAACCGCGCTCAGACTGCATGGCATCCTTCTCCTGCACCACAGGTCCTGCCAGCAGTCCCCGGACCAGTCCCTGGACAAAGCATCCAGAAGGAGCCAGGAGACGAGGCAGACAAAGCATCCTTGCCAGGAGAACAAGGTCAGAGACTGTATTCATTTCCCCAGACAGCTGGGAAGACTGCATCCTCACCCCAGAAGCTGGGAGGATTATTCATCTCCCCTAGAGACGAGAAGATTTCCTTTCCCCTCAAGCTGGGCAGATTTTCAGCCTCTAAGTCCATGGCAAAGTTCCTCTGAGGTTTAGACGTTAGGTAAATAGACTGCTGACGTAGCCCTGGAGGGTGATTAATGATTATTGATGATTAATCAGAATTGTGAGTAAAAGCTACAGACCTCTGTAACATTTGTAACCTCCTGCCATAGAGCAGAAAAGAGTTTCAGTCCACTCTGCTGGGCAGATGGTATACTGACCCCAAGAGGTACTTGCTGCGGGGAAAACTTCTCTCTCTGTTAATAGTCTGTTAATAGTTGTATGCTAGTTATTCTAATATAGTTATTAATAAGCCATATTGTGTTATTATTCCCACAAGGTCAGTCCATAACTGTGAAAAGAATCCATTTAATATTAAATACATTGGTTGGGGGTGACGAGAGTTCAGAATATTTGGTTTAATAAATATACATTTTCATACATAATCATCTCGCACCGATCCATTTCTCCCCTTTGCCACAAACCGGTGTAGGCGGCAGAATCCCCCTCCGAGACATTGTGTAATAACAGGACTTTTAAGAGGCACGGGGAAGTAGATAATCTACCTTAGGAAAAAAGGAAGGAAAAAGAAGTAACATTTGTATGTACAAGAAAATAATAAAGTTTGAAACTGTCGGTTAAAAGCTCTACATTTACAGTGAATGCTCCACACCACACACTCACAATCTTCTACTAAAGAAACTAAAATTGTGATGTATCAATGCATTACACAAAATAACAAGAGACAAGCAAGCATGGAATAATTATGAGATCAAAAGGAAATACGCAATTCTAAGAAATTCAAGTGATCTTCAGCAATCACATGAAGCAATGAGTTGACTACAAACCATTTGGGCCTGCCAAAGAAACTGGTTGATTGGTGATGTTGGTTTTGCTCCGTCAGTGATTATTAAATATGCACACTACCACTTGCATAGTTGAGAGCAAAGAACACATCTACACCACCACACACATCTATACTTGTGTGCACAAAAGGTATCAGCCAAAGGTAGTATTAACCTCTACATTATCAAATCATCCACCACTAAAATCACATCCCCACTTATAATATGTTGATCCACGTGCAGATTCAAATAACTGCAACTCTTTTTTCATCTGTTTGCCAGAGAAACTTAGCTTTTTGCTTTCAATGAATGCCATAGTACTGGACTAAGGATAGATTTTTAACTTCCATGAAAGCAAGATTAGCTATCTCCCATCAAGACTCACTTTTAACTTTTTTGTCTGCCACTGGCATTAAAGGTTGAGAAAAGACTAGGCCAAGTACTTCTGCAGCTCTGCTTCAGCTGAGGATCTCCCAGATGAGTGAAATCTTAGCAGCAGAAAGCTTCAATGCCATTCTGCCCTTGCAGTATTTCCCTAATCAAGAGTTTAAGGACAGATGGACTCATGAGATTATCTAATCTGACCCCCTGCCTACCACATAAGGTATCATGTTACCAGTAAACCTCATACTGAGCCCAGTAATTTAAGTCAGACTGAAGCACAACACAACTGAGAACACTGCTGTGTGCCAAAGCAGTACATTCTGTACCTGGTGTTTTTGCATCATCCCACACTGGAAGGTAACACGATACCTTCAGTGGAGTCTGAATGCACCCAGAAAACTCAGTTCTGTCAACATGCACTGTAACAAGTGAACTACTCTAGCAGAAATATCTGTACCACCAGGATCTACACACTAAACAAAAATGTCTGTTTTCAAAAGAAAGGCTAAATTAAAAGATCACATGAGACTAACAGTTGCACACTATCGCATCTCCAAGTAAGAGAAGAAATGGCTATTTTTTAATATGATAGTGGATTACATCAGGCCCTCAGCTGCCATTAAAGGACTCTGTAAATTAGGTGAGTTCCACCAAAGCAACTATGAGCATTTTGAAATGGCTGCTCTGGAGCATCCTCAGGAAGTTAGGTAAAATCCTTTTTTTTTTTTTCCCAAGCAAGCCGTGTTTTTCCAAAGTTATAAAACCCTCACTGTACAAATTTTTATTCTGAGGACATATGATCATAGCAAATTGCTATTACAACTTGATGTAGGAGGCTGAAATCCTTTAAGGGTTCTCTGACCCTTAATCAGCAAAAATATTTAACCTAGTTGCAACTCAGCAGCTTCGTGTGAGGCAAGCCTTCAATGTTCAGGGGGGTGAAATGACAGGATAAAAGGCAATGGGTGGAAGTTGAAGCATAGGAAGTTTCATGTAAACGTGGGGAGAAATTTTTTCCCTGTGAGGGTGACAGAACGCTGGAACAGGCGGCCCAGTGAGGTTGTGGAGACTCTCTCTCTGGAGATATTCATAACTCGTCTGGATGGTCCAATGAGCAAGAGACTCAAGGCTGCAAGTTCACAGGCAAGGAAGCTCATGTAAGAATAATTTATAGTAAATAAAGTTAGGGCATGATACTGAAATTTAAAGATAAGTGAGACATGATTTGTTTTACTAAGGCTTGTTGAAAAGTGAAATCAAACCAGATACACCAAAATGCCTAATTTACCTTCTTACAATTAGTACTGGTACCAAGACAAACTTAATTTGATGTATTTAGAATGGGAAAGAGTAACAAGGAAAACTGGGTCCTGCAAATCACTAATTCTTGTTTTCCAGTTTTAAAACATCCTGGCACACAGACCTCAACAGCAAATGCATTGGAAATTCCTGATTACCAGTGTTGGGATGGGGTAGATATTTGTGCTGCAAAGCCTGCATTATCAAGGAGGGAGGATGAAAAATCGTAATAGGACAAGCGCTTGTAAGAGGTACAGTCTCCTTGCAGGTGACTAGAAAGTGGCAGCCACAGCAGGAGGCAGGCTTTTATCATTGAGGGCTTTGCAACTTAACAGGTTATCTGGCAACCACTTGGCCACTGGCTTCATTTGGCAACAGACGTCCTCAACTGTCCCTCCTGCCATCCATCTGCCTCTCCCTTCTCATTCTCTGAGAAACGGCAAGGGGAAAAAATAAAGAGACGCTTTATAAGAGATGAATGTAGCATATTGCAGGAGACAAGAGAGTAATGAAAATGCATTAATATTGAAGTAATAAAGCTTCTGACCATTTTTCAGTCTGAAATGCACATCACCATAAAACAATGCTTTAAAGCACTTGCTTCTGTTGCAAATCACTTGCACGTTATGGCACTGTGCTATTAGCACAGAAGTTGTTTACTCATTTCAGTCGGATTCCAGGAGAACCATAAAACTGGATTTCCTTACTCAGTACAGGAGCCCACATGGCCTTGAATTTTCTTTGATATACCACGCCTGGCATGTCACCTATGATTCCCCACCCAGACACTAACCTACTCAATTCTAACAAGATGTATCAGAGTCACAACAGAGCAAAGGCAATCAATCTGTCCCTGACATGTGGCACACATACACCCTCCTTCTCCTATGGTTTCTGAAACATAGCTACTCTCAGTGTGGTGTGTTCAGCATAACTACAGTGATGGCTTTGTCTGCCAGTACATGTCACTTGTGACCATACACTGACCCAAAATGATCTCAATGGTAGTAAGTAAAACAACAGCAGTATTTTCTCTCCCGAAACAACTCCCTCTAAAAAAGTAAATGGATAATTAATGAAATATATCGGCAGAGAAAATTTAAAAATGCAAATTCTTTTGAAATGAAGATTCATTTTTACCTTTTTTTTTTTTCACTTGATCAGCCTTTTATTTGTTCTTCCCTTGCTCAAACAAAAGCAATTAATTCAAACTCACCCAGCTGCTTTTTAAAACTCTGTCAGAAACAAACTATTAGAATTTAGGGGCTCTTTGTAATGATGGTCCAGCTACAAAGAAAGTTGTAGTCTCATTAGCGGAAGAGTTCAAGATCAGTGCATCCCAGCAAGTGGGAAATCGAGAAAGGGAGCCAGGAGACTCACATGGCTAATTAAGGAACTGCTAAGCAAACTTAAATGGAAGAAGAGAGTCTACATATCATGGCAGGAGGGGCTGGATGCTTGGGAGGAGTATAAAACTACTGTCAGAGGACGTAGGGATGCAACTAGGAAGGCTAAGGCCTCGCTGGAACTCAACCTTGCAAGAGAGGTCAAGGATAACAAAAAGGGCTTCTTCAAAAACACTGCAGGAAAAACAAACCTTAGAGGCAATGTAGGTCCACTGCTGAATGAGGAGAGTGCCTTGATGAGAGAGGACACAAAGAAGGCGGACTTACTAAATGCCTTTGTCTGTCTATACTGCTGGAGACTGTCCTCAGGAGCCCCCAACACCTGAGGCACAAGAGGAGAGCATGACAAAGGAATCTTCCCTGGTTGATGAGGTCTGGGTTAAAGAACAGCTGAGTAATCTGAATATCTGTAAAGTCCATGGGTCCTGCTGGCATGCACCCACGGGTGTGAGTGAGAATGCACAGGTCATTGCCAGACCACTCTCCATCATCTTCCATAAGTCACAGCAGACAGGAGAGGTGCCTGGAGATTGGAGGAGGGCAAACATCACTTCAGTCTTCAAAAAAGGTAAGAAGGAAGACCCAGGTAACTACTGGGCCTCACCTCTCATCCCCGGAGGTCAGACTCACCTCCATCCCTGGAAAGGCAATGGAGCAACTTATCCTCGGCACTGTCCTTAGGCATATCAAGGACAAGGGGGTCATTAGGAGCAGCCAGCATGGTTTTACCCAGGGGAAGTCATGTTTGACCAACCTGATAGCCTTTTGTGAGGACAAACCAGGTGGATAGATGATGGCAGAGCAGTGGATGTGTTTTATCTTGATTTCAGTAAAGCATTTGACACTGTCTCCCATAGCATCCTTCTGGCTAAACTGAGGCACTGTGGTCTGGATGATCAGGGAGATGAATTAGGAACTGGCTGAAGGAAAGAAGTCAGAGAGTTGTGGTCAATGGGATGAAGTCTAGTTAGAGGCTTGTGACTAGTGGGGTCCTGTCGTGGAGGGCCCGTAGGCCCAAATAGGCTTATATATGCCTTGCCTGGACATGCTTTTCTGTCCGCACCAGAGATAAACACATAAAGGGGCACAACAGGCCTGGTGCCATAAAGTCTGGCCTGCCCAGGGCCCCTGGTTGTGTAACATGGTTGTATAAGCCCACGCACCCAGCTTATGGCCCACCGGGTGCTAGGCCCATGTGATCCCCATATTTGGAAGGTCCTGGCCTGTGGCTTTTGCCTATTATGGCATGCGTTTGGCTAACTGCCAAGCTGATTGGTCATTTTGGTGTCCAAAGGGCCATTAATCTCGGCCCGCATTTGATAAATAGAGGTATGCAGGTAAACGAAGTGCTTAGGCTCACCTGCACTGCTTTTGCTTATGCCTGCTTGCCTGCCTACCTGCTCACCCACAGCATCTCTCATGGGCTCCCAGCCAGCTGTGCACACTTGCACGCCACTGCAGTGCGTTACCAGGACTAGCTCCTGTATTGCCTGCCTTTATTTACGGAGCTCAGTCTCCTGTGCAGCTGTGCACCCTATTGCACGCCCACTGCCTTATTACTGCCTGGTAAACTCCACTGCCAGAGTTACCAGGAACAGACCCTGGATTGTCTGCATGCGATCGGCCTGTATGGCCAGCATGAGACCGTGCTGAGACTGCACAGCATTGTACTTCTTCTGCACCTGAGGTCCTGCCTAAGAATCCCTGGACATATATACAGAGTGTCCAGAAGAAGCCAGGAGAACAAGGTTAGAGACTGTCCTTTCCTCCTGAAGCCGGAAGGATTCCAGCCTCAAAGTCCATGGGCGGAGTTCCCTGAAGATTGGACAATTGTTATAGGCTGTGACATAGCCTTGATTGATAATTAATACAAATTTGTGAGTAAATGCTTTGATGCCTCTGTAATTTCCACTGCCTTCTGCCATGAGCAGAAAGAGCTTGGGCCCATCTACTGAGCAAGCAGCATATTGACCCCAAGCGGCATTTGATTGTGGGGAAATTTCTCTCTGTTTATAGTTTGAATGTTTGCTAGTTATTAACAAGTTACTGTTTGATATTATTCCTAGAACGTCTTTTGTAACTGTGTAAGATGCAAAATAATATTAAAATTCAGTGGTTGGGGGTGGTGAAAGTTCAGAATATTGAAGTTAATAAATTATGTATTTTTATAAAATATCATCTCTCACCAGTTAATGTCTCCCCTCTGCCACAATTGGCGTAGGTGGCAGAATCCCCTCCACAACAGGTCCCACAGTGGTCAGTACTGGGACCAGTTCTGACCTGGATGACAGCACAGAGTGCACTGCCAGCAAATTTGCTGATGACACCAAACTGGGTGGAGTGGCTGCCACACCAGAAAGCTGTGCTGCCATTCAGTGAGACTTGGACAGGCTGGAGGGTTGGGCAGGGAGAAACTGAATGAAATTCAACCAGGGCAAGCATAGAGTCTGGCACCTGGGAAAGAACAACCTCAGATATCAGTATAAGTTGGGGACTGACCTGTTGCAAGACAGTGAACGGGAAAAGGATCTGGGGGTCCTAGCTGATGGGACATTGACCATGAGCCAGCAATGTGCTCTTGTGGCCAGAAGGGTCAATGCCATTATGGAGTGTATTGGAAGGGGTGTGGCTAGTAGGTCAATAAAGATTCTCCTGCTCCTCTACTCTGCCCTGGCGAGGCTGTATCTGGAGTACTGTGTCCAGTTATGGGCCACCCAGCTCACGAGGGACATAGAACTGCTTGAGAGAGTCCAGAACAGAGCAATGAAGATGATTGAGGGAATGGAACATCTCTTATGAGGAGAGACTGAGGGAGCTGGGTCTCTGCTGCTTGGAGAAGAGACTGAGAAGTGACCTCATCAATGTTTTTAAGTATGTAAAGGATGAGTGCTAGGAGGATGGAGCCAGGCTCTTCTTGGTGATGCCTAATGACAGGACAAGGGGCGATGGGTGCAAGCTGAGGAATAGGAAGCTTCATTTAAACACGAGGAGGAAATTTTTCCCTGTGAGGGTGACAGAACACTGGAACAGGCTGCCCAAGGGGGTTGTGGAGTCTCCCTCTGGAGATATTCAAAACCCACGTGGATGCGCTCCTGTGTGATCTGGTACAACATATCCTGCTCTGGCGGATGAGCTTTCAAGGTCCCTTCCAGCCCCTGACATTCTGTGATTCTATGATTAAGTCACAGACAAAGAGACAGAGGGTAGAAGAGCAGTGACACCTACAGGACTATTCAAGCATGTCAGAAAAGTCTGTGGAAGTAGGAAGAGGAAAGAATAAGAACCAGAAACTGCTGTCATATCTGTGGTCTCACCAAAGAGAGGAAACTAGACCTAGGAATTTCACATGAAAGACCACACTGGCCCACAAGCCAATGGGCAAACCCTTCACAGCCTGAACCCCAGTGAAACTGGCAAGCATTAGCAACTTTTATAAATTACAGTCTTTCCAGAAGCTACATTAACAGGTCATGAATCAGCCCACCATCAGCAGCACCGACTACTATGTCAGAAAGAGATGTACTGATACAGTAAGCAACCCATAAAGGGTTTTACCCTTTATCTATTACACATTTTCACTGTACAAGTAATGAAAAGCATTCTACTAATTGCACACCTCCTCTCCCTCTTTTTAAGAGCCAATTAATTTCACAGGTAGCTTTACCTCTTTAACACATTCAAATCCCACACCTGAATGCAAGTCAACAGTTCAAGACATCCAAATAAATCCAGATAGGCTAGGCAACACCATTATTATCAAGTCTCAGTCTGTATGCTATGAAGAATGACAAAACTAATAGTAAAGCAAACATCAATTGAGAACAGTATTTTCAAATCTGTCTTCTTGATGCCCATCACAGAAAACATTACAATGTTCATTCTCCTTTCCTCAGTTTCCACAGATGCAGTGCCACAATGCTAATCTAATCTCTCTAAACTGGTTCACATTTGAGCATCTTGGGAACTCTTGACTCCTTCCCTTCTTGTCTTCAACCAGCCAAAGGTACCTTCCAGTTCCCCCCTGCCCTTCCTTACCAGATAATGAGTTTAACAGACCAGCTTATGCACAATAAAAATGACTAAACTGGAATTTAATATCACAGTACAGAGGTGTCGTACACATTTTCAATGCCACTCATGTTCTGGTCCAGGTAAAATTTGTCTGCATCTCAAAAAAGATTTTTCCTGGAAATGTCACATTTTCCACCTACAAATAGGATCCCAGCCTTGCACACCTCCATTTTATCTTTGCCAGCCTGAGGAACAGACCAGTCTCGGTCAACACAGTGCTGTCGACCAATTTCTGCAAGCTAATCCATGATAGATGAGCTGAATTTGGAAGCAGTCAAGGTTCAAGTGGCAATAACCCATGTGTTACTCAATCACCAGGGCTCTCAGGGTTCTCTGTGCTCAAAAACATCAACAAGAGGCAGAGAAGGGAAGCACTCAAAACCATGGCATTAATTGTTCCCCTATATTGTCACCATCGCTAACTACCTGTGAGTAGAGACCAGTACAAATCTCCCCTTTGAGGTAGTTATAGAGAGCAATGAGGTCCATGAAGTTTATGGTTGCACAACCAACTACATTAAGAATGAGTGATTAGTACCAGTTATTTTAGTAGCTGCCTTAATATGGCAGTTATGTATTTATAAATAAATACTAGCTTTCTCTTAGAATCAATGTTAGTAGTATGAGGAAAAAATAGCTTATTTAAATTATTAAATATTCTTTAGGCAAAATTATACATTCTTCTTTCATTCAATAAAATGTGCATATGGCTCAAAACTTGATGGTAGATGAAGAGGAAAAAATCCAGCTGACATCTTTCCCTCTATAGTGGCATTCTTTTAGTTAATTAACTTCTTATTTCTGCTGCATTTTTCATGAAGTGTATACTAAAAGTGTTGTTGACACTTTAAAGGATTTTTTAAAACACTTTTGGATCATAAATGCTTTACACTGAATTTTATGAAAGTAATTTTAATAAAATACTGCTTTTAAAAACTTCACAGAAAAAAAATTAAACCCCTGAGGAAGAAAGCAATTTGTATAAACCATGACACATTATGAAAAGTTTCAATCAAAATACAAAATACAAATAACATCAGCATTTTTCTGTCTTACTAAAAAGATTAGTTTTTTTTTTTTTAGTGGTTATTCCACCTGGAACTTTCAGTCACTTCTCTTCAAAATGAAGAGCAGTTGTCTCTTTAGTGCACTAATGGCTGGCTACAGTCCCTTGTGAACAGACGAACAAAGCTGCGCTGTTGGATGCTGTGTGCTAGTTTGAAGCTAGCTAGAATGTTTTGGTGAAAAGGACTAGATCATAGGCTGTAAAATGAAAACAATGGTGTCTACTTCCCTCACAGTCTTGCTGAGATGTGTAAAGAAGAAAGGCAAAACAAAGATTAGGTTGCTTCTGCTCTGCACTTCGCTTGGGCACTTTGTGCTGGGCTGTTCTCTTCTCCTTGCGTGCTGGGGAGTTCGTGGCTGCTAGCTGAACTCCATCTTGCTTTCTGACCTCACCCTCCATTTGCTTGGCTGTTTCACCTTGCTTTTTTTTTTTAATCCCTCTGGCCGAACCTCGATTCTTCCTTGGGATTGGGGTAAGGTTGAGAGGGGTAGGGGGAAGGTGAGGGGGGCTGAGAGCCCCTCCTGGGGACTCAGGTTTCTGGGAGGGGAATTGTGTTTGTATTACCTTTTTACCTTGTATATTTCTGTATATAACTGTATATACTGTAACTATCTGCTGGTACATTGTGCCAGCTGTAAATATAAGCTTCACTCAAATTTCCAGAGCTGGCTGAGTCTAGTCTGGGTGATTTCTAAAGTTGTGGGGGGCGGGGGACACCCAAACCATCACACACTTGACACAAGATCTCAGTAGCAATGTGAAGCAGAAGCTGAGATGCTTGTAGTTAGATTATATGATACATTTGTAAGATGACATCTCTAACACAGAATATGTTATAAATGGTCTACCATGAACAAAACACACATTGCCAGCCTGAGTTAACATGATGTGTTAACAACAGCACATGTACTGAAGAAAACACACAATCTTTTTTTGTTTAACACTGCTGGCAGAAAGCATCCTATAAGATAGCATAGATACTCTTGAAAATAATTACTGCCATGTCTGCAGTTGCCCACTAGTTTTGAGGCAGTGCCACAATTCCAACATAGACCCCTTCTCACTTGCATGCAGGATGAGAAGCAACAGTGGCAGACCTTCATATGATCATAGGCTGAATCCTCACCACTGTGGAACTCCCTGAAAGTTGCTGGCTGCTTAAAAAAGCCTCAGAAATGGAAAGGCTTTCTGAAAGTTATTATTACCTTAAAGCTGGTGGAGCTATGCTGCATGAGTAGATGAACACTGTCAAAGATGGGTGGCTCCTCAGCTCTGGCCTCGCTCATTAGGGACGTCCAGTTTCTCTTTGGAAGGCTGACTAGGGGCAGATACTTAGCAGGAAAGGGATGATTTGTGCTTTGCACCCCCGTAAGCAGTGGGATTTCCAAGCTGTTGCTGGGCTTGCAGCCCAGAATAAGCAAGGAGCCAAAATCCTGCCACCCACCAACAGCTGCACCTGTACTACCCTGAGAGGCAAAGGCTCCCAGTGCCTCAGTCATCTAGAGCTTTGGAGCTGTGAGGTTCCTCTGAGCTGGAAACAGCATCTTCACTTTTTGTTCCTTACCTCCTTTTCCCCATTTTATAACTGCATAGAAACCCTTGAAGATTGGGACTGTTACACCCACACGAGCATTAAACAACCTTTCTTGGGCACAGACAACAGCTCTTGATGGTAGCATGAATGTGACTGCAGACTAATCCAATCTGTTGTTCTGACACATGAAGACCATCTCTGAAACCTCTGCACTGACCATCATCACTCCTGTTATACATCTCTGCACAGCCAGCACTCAGCCAGGACAACACAGGAAACACATTTTTGGTAGATGCATAATCCTTTGGCATTCGAATGTTTCTTTTTCAGCATCATCATGTAAGTATATTAATATACCTATATTTAAGGGTAAAGGTCTCAGTTTGAAGCCATGAGCTAACCAGAACTGGAGGACAGAAATGACTCAGCCCTTTCCATGAGGATACCGCACACTGATTGGAAGTTTAGAGAGAAATTCTATTTACAAGGCAATCAGGTAGAGTAAGTACAAAACCCACTAGGCCTAAACTGGCCTTCTAGAATCCTCCATCCCTTCCATCCTCAGTCAGCCTGAGAGTAGGCCAAAACTGCCCTCCCCAGCTGGAGCTTATAAGGTCTCCGTGCACTGCATGATGCAGCTCAATTCCTTGCCAGCCATCTCCCCCACCAACCATGAGATAAGAATATGCTATTCTCAGACAGAAGTGAAGAAAGGCAGGGAAGAGAAGGGGAGGATATCAGTCAGGCACTATCTTTTAAACTATGATACCGGAAGATGGAATAGAATAACAATATTACAATATCCTGGGATGAGCAGGGTCCCAGGGGGATGGACCTCTGTCCCTATGGTTTTGTTAAGGGAGACCTAGGATCCTTAAAACTACCACAGTAAACTATCAACTTTCAACTTATTTAATATGGATATTCTGCAAAGAACTGGCTTGCATTTGGAGCACATTAAGTGTATCTCCGGTGGCTAAAGGGACAGTGACTATCAGCAAAAAGACCTAAGTCATGGGGATCCTGAGGACTGCAAGAAAGCAAAAAGTCCTGTTTTCAAGGAGGATTCAGTAAACTACAGGCAGGTCAGCTTCATCTCCAATCCTGGGGAGGTGATGAGCAAATACATCTATGAAAAATTTCCTTAACATGTAGAGTAAAATAAGGTGATTAGGAAGAGTCAGCATGGATTTATGATGGCAGAGATCATAGAATTGTTCAGGTTGGAAAAGACCATGAGGTGTGACAGAACCCTCTCTTGAATATGTAAATCACCTGGAGATTATATTAAGAACTAAGGAATGTCTCAACAAAAATAACATCATCCTGAATGACGCACTTGATGTGCCATCTCTGCCCACCAAGACAGCAACTTCCCAGGGAGCGTGGTGGACACTGGAAGGCCCAGAGGAGCGGAGGTCACTCAGCACGAATCCCTGAAGACATCGCAAGCTAAAGGGACATCAGCAGCACCCTCCTCAGACATCTCTCCCAACATCCTCACTGAAGACAAAAAAAGAACTCTGGGGTGGCAATTATCTCTCTCTCCAACTCTCTTGCTCTCCCTTTCTCCATTCTCTCTCTCCATCTCTCTCCCTTTTCTTTCTTTCTGTTTTGTTTGCTCCTCTCTCTCTAATAGTCTTGATATATAACCTCGTTCCTGTCTTAATTCCACTCACAGGAATGTTCATAAAGCAACTGTCTCCTTTCCAACCTTCAGATCAAGACAAGGTCCTACCATTGACCCTACTCTACAAAGATAACACCTAGCCCATTTCCCCAAGCATCATATCTAAACGACCTTTAAACACATCCAGGGATGGTGACTCAACCACCTCCTTGAGCAGTCTATTCCAATGTCTGACTACTCTTTGTGTGAATTTTTTTTCGTTAATGTTCAGTCTAAACCTACCTTGTTGCAGTTTGAGGACATGACCTGTTGTTCTATATCTAATTACCTGTGAGAAGAGACCAGCACCAACCTCTCTATAATGTTCTTTCAGGTCATTGTACATAGCGATGAGGTCTCCCCTTAGCAGCTTCCTCTTCAAACAGCCCCAGCTCCTTCAGTTGCTCTTTGTAAAACTTATTTTCCAGGCCCTTCACCAGCTTCATTACCCTCCTTGGCCTTCACTCCAGCACCTCGGTATCTCTCACATCTGATCAACTTGACAGCTTTCTGCAATGAGATGCTTGTCTCATCTAACTGAAATAAGAGAGTAGTGGATGTGACTTATCTTGACTTCAGCAAAGCTTTTGTTGTCTCCTACAACATTCTTATTGACAGACTGGTGAAGTACAGACTAAAGTAAATGGTGAACAGAAAATTGGCTGAACTGCTCAGCACAAAATTCTGTGGACAGCAGTACAAAGTGCAGCTGAAGGCCAGTCACTAGCAGAGTGCCCCATGTATCAGTACTCAGGCCAAACTCATTTAACATTTTCATTAATGACCTAGATGATGGCACAGAGGCCTCAGCAACTTGGCTGATGATGCAAAACTGAGTAAAGCATATGACACACTAGTAGTACTGTCTTCTGGGTGGACCTGGACAGGATGGAAATATGGGCTGATGGGAAGTCACAAAGGTCAACAAGGGGTCTGAGTCCTGCACCAGGGGATGGGCAACTCCATGCAGTAGTAGATGCTGTGGACTGACCAAAGGAACAAAACTGCAAATACTGATTTATGTAACTGAACTTACAACAAGTTGAATTACTGAATTAACAGCATGACAACATTGACAATAAATATGCATAAACTCATCTGGAAACTCTTGCAAGGATAAGATTTTTAAATCAGAGCAAGTCATGCATAGCCAAACTTTTAGTAAATAAATTCCTAAGAACCATTTAAGTGATTAACTAATTTCCATGCATCGAACACTAACTTAGGTGCCTACTTTCATATAAGTTGTTTTAAGAATACTGTTTAAGAAAGCAATTTGTAAATTAAGTTTTAAATGCCTTTGGCATCAAAATGACATTCAAACTGGACAGAAAGCAAGGGCAAATTTTCATTCTGTTTTCTGTTCAGAACAAAATCCTGCAAAATGTAACTAGAAGGCTTGAAAACAAAATAACCCAAATGCAACAGTCTATCCCTACTTCAGTATCTTATAAACTATCCCAAAGATTTCAGGAGGACCTGAACAGAGCTGTGTTAGAATAAGCTTAGTCCATGTTTTGTTACTAACTTTATCAAGTTGACCAGTCAAATTTGTAATAGGAAAGACGTTTTTTCACCCTCCATTGACAATCCTGTCTTAGAAAAAGTGAAGCTATTCACATTCCTCTACAGGGATGTGATATATTCCAAAGGAAAAGCAGAATTCTGCAGGAAGAAACCACCAAGGTTTTTCCCAAAGTCCCTTGTTGAGTTTTGTAGCTTTAAAAGGAAAAAAAGGCTTTTATCTTGCTAGTCCTCAGCTTGCCCTGGGTCTGCTCAGTATTTTGTGACTACATTCACCCTGGATTTCTCTATAGCCTCCTCTCACAGTCTTCAAGCAGAGCCAGTACAACCTACGGCATCATGCTCTGCAGACCCCTTAGCCGAGGGAGGTGAACCAAGAAACAAGGGAGAATGGACAGGTGCCTGCCAGAAGGGGCAAGGGAAAACCCTTCCAGCCCCCCTCAACTCCTCAGTTGCCCTTGCACAACAGATAATAGGGCACTAGAGGTTGAGAGTGAGGTGTCTTTGGAGGCAGAAGCATCATCATCTTGGGGGTTGACTAAAGTAAATCAGTTGTCCCTTCGCATCAGAACGAGTACCCAAAAGAAAAAGAGGAGGGTAATTGTTATTGGTGATTCCCTTCAGAAGGGAACAGAGGACCCACTTGCTGGCCAGACCCCTGCCACAGGGAGCTCTGCTGCCTCCCTGGGGCCCGGCTCAGGGATGTTACCAGGAGGCTGCCTACTGTAGTGAAGCCCTCTGATTACTGTCCCTTATTAGTTATACAGGCAGGAAACGATGATGTTGATAACAGAGGTCTAAAAGCAATCAAAAGGGACTTCAAGGCACTGGCAAAAGCAGTTGAGGGACCGGGAGCACAGGTAGTCTTTTCATCTATACCCT
>WAAF01019229.1:0-36491 GCA_013400475.1 Tricholaema leucomelas
GGTGGCAAGAGTTCAGAATATTGAAGTTAATCAATTTCATAGAATACTATCTCACACCAATTAATTTCTACCCTCTGCCACAATTGGCGTACGTGGCAGGATACCCCTCCACCACAAGCACTTGCAAAGACCATGCAAGTATTATTGAAGATCTAGCAAACCAAGAGGTCCTTGCTTACTTGATGTGTCCAAATTGATGCTGAGCCCTTCACAAATGCAGTGTAGTGTTCATACAGAAGCCAGAACAAGGCCAAAACTTCTAATGCAATCCATGTATCCATGAAGTCAATCTAAACATTAGCTACTATTTTCCCTCCATAAGTTATTAGGAGTTTGTGTCAAACAGGAGTTTGGGCACGGCTTATTCTTTTCTCAGTTGTAGACTACAAAATCCAGGAATCATTTGAGAGCAAGTATCTCTTAATGGGACCAAAAAGCAGATAAAGTCACAATTCATAAGGTCTACAAAATCCTGATCCAAATCTCACAAAAAGCTTACAAAATTTAAATTGCACTTTCTTGGTCTATGCCTGACAAAGGAAAGCAAACTTAAGCCATCTAAACTAGCATGAAGAGTCTTGGCAAACCAGTTCTGTTACTTCATGAAAAGGTCAGGACATAGCTGTGGAGCATGTGTTTACCCAAAGGTGGTAGGCCATGAAAAGTTGGGGCTGTCACTAGCAGTAACAGGTGTTAGGTAGCATGACAGTATCATTTAGGTCCCATGTCATGGTTTTTAACGAGCTGACAGAAGATGAATTGGAAAAGAAAACAGAATTCTATTTGGAAAGAAAAGACACAGCAAAATTACAGAGAATACACAGCACATCATAGTAGCCCCCTTAAATATTCCCCACATCCGAAACTAAATCTATAATCCTTAGTGTTCCAATCCTCCAAAATTATGCAATCTCCACTTTTCCATGAATTATGCTATTTCTGTAAAAACATGAAAATTATCTTGCTGGAGCATGCAAAGGTGCTGGGATAGTTCATGTGATTTTGGTTAACTTTGACAACACTTATTGGCATTCTGGCATACACTGTCCTTTTTGTCAACTCATCAAGTTTAAGATACCCAAAGTGCTGACAGCTGAATGCTATGGTATTTAACAGTGTTTGTGAACATGCCATGGTAAGACCAAAGTCTCCCAACATCAGCATTTTCTTATCAAAGTCTGAAACACATGCCTTGGCCTCATCTTCTATGCCAAACTTAGCAGCATGAATAGTACATAAATAATCATGCCTATTGTGACACTGGGGCACAGTTATGGAAAATGTTTAAAAGACTAGAAGCCAGGTGGAATGAATGCTTTCCTTCAAAGCCCTACAAGCCACAACCATGGTTTACTTAAGTGAAGCGTTGCCATTTCAAGACAAAATGAGACAGAATATCTTGTTTTCCTGTGCCATACTACCATTTTTCTTTATTACACAGGAAACATTGATTAAAGGACTTTACTGAGGTGGAAATAAGGGATTCTTTTTGAACACTGTGTGGTCAGAACTCATGCTGTAATCAGCATAACCACAAGAACTGTGGAACTTGGGGACACGTATTATTTACTTCCTCCTGCTTCAGTGGGGGAAGATCCTGTAGGTCCTTTGGCCTGAAAGTGTAAGTCCATCTATCTTTCTTGCTCCTTTTTTTCCCTGTAATTGTAGTTTTTATGAACCTAAGCAAGTGATCTATCACATAGAGGCTTCCTATCTACCTCTTTCAGAAGTTGCCAATGCTGTAGATCTCTCTTATCAAAGCTATTTAGTTCTGCACCTCAAGACTAGTAGAGTCTCTACAGCATTTCAACTTTCAAATGTTTTTGGTTGGGTTTTTTTGGCTTTTTTTTCCCCCTAATAACAGATAAGGTAAGATTCTGTTAATTATTTATAGATCAGGAAGTCCTTGAAGAGACAGGTGAGACTTGGTCAAAGCCAGTTGATAAGTAGCAGAGCTTCAACAAGTATCTTCTGAGGTCTGATCATGAACCTTAAAACATGAAGGTTTTGTTTAGTCTGAACTTCAGGCCAGCATATACAGGCAGAATGTAAACTTTAACCTATTATTACTATTATTATTATTATTATTATTATTATTATTATTATATTTTTAAAAAACCATTACACCCATCAGGCTCCCGTATTCAACAACTGCTTATCAGAATAATTCAATGACTATAGTTTCCAAAAAATCAGTGTTGGTGAGTGAGATCTTTCCCAACACTCACAGATTCCAACAAAGTATTAAAATGAAAGATGTTTATTTAAAGCTGACACTCCAAATGCACAAATCGAGTATCTCAGTGACATAAATGTCAAATAAATGAAACGTGGCGAGGTAGAAACATGTCCTGTAGCACTTTTAACATGACAGTAGGAATGCAGGACGTTGAGAACAGAGCTGTATTATGTAAGAAAAAGCAATAAAACTAGAGAGGACAGCAGCATAACAGTAGAAATTGGTTTAAATGATTGCTGTTTGCAGGTGTCAAATTTGAATTTTCTTCAGCCTATACTTTTGTCCTTGCAAGTGCATAATTTCTGATAACAAAAGTTATATGGATTTCTAATTAAATATATTAAGAATGAACATTCATTTGAATGTTGGGTGGGGATTTTTTTCCAACTCTAACATCAGTGGAGCTGTCTTCAGCAATTTCTGTCATTTATTTCTTTACTTTCTCTGTAAAAGAGAAATTACTTCATTGTAGCTCAGGAATATTTTGGTCTCTTTGATTATTCAATCAAATCACCATAAAACAAACCAAGGATAGGTTCAGCACAGCTAACATGGAATGGAGAAATAAAGCTTATCTGCCACTGCCTTTTGGCCCTTCCCTGACTCACCTTCTGCACAGTCCTGGTTGAGATATATTCCTCCTTTGTAACACTTGGGCAGACACCTTTTTTTCCTTCAATTCACCCCTCTGTAGGCAGAGCTTAATCTCACACAGTATTCTTGTCACAGATTCTTCTGTTTTAAGGCTGATAAAATGTGCTTCAGGAAATAATTTCTATTAGCTTTTGTGTTGCAGGCAGCATGAAGAGCCCTGCCTGGACGGTGGGGCCAGAGTGCAAGCTCTCCTTGTCACAGCCTTCATATCACATTACACAAAGCTGTATCTGTAGTGAGTGGAGCACACTTTGTGGTGGCAGGGAAGGAACCGACCTCTAGCTTTTGGAAGGAAGTGGCTAGCATGGACCTCAAGTCCCCAGTGTCAGGTAACAGAAGGAAAGGAAATTGTGCCAGGGAAAGGTTAGGTTGGAGACGAGGAAAAATTCTTCACTGCAAGAGTGGTCAGGAATTGGAATAGGCTGCTCAGGGAGGTGGTGGAGTTCCCTGGAAAGTGCTCAAGAAACATGTGGCCATGGCACTTGGGGACATGATATAGTGGCCATGGTGACGTTGGTTTGATGATTGAACTAGATGATCTTAGAGGTCTCTTCCAACTGAACACTTCTATGATTCTATAAGAACAGTGTTGAAGTTTCCCCAGAAATGCCATTTAATCACAAATCAAAGTGTATGTCTCACAAAACCAACTCCTGGTTTATGGCAAGTGATGAGAAGAGGCTAGAAAGCTCCAATACTAACCTGTTTTCATCTATTCATGTTTAAAAAGTTGTATGTCAAAGGCAAAGTCATCCACACATTCCTGTTACCACACATTCCTGTTATCTCCCAGATGCATGCCTTCTTTTCATTCAGATTAACTGCTATATAAAGAATAAAAGTCCCTCGAATACAACAGGAGTGGGAAACAAAAATATCTAAAATAAAATCTTGTTTGAGGGGAAAGATGTTTTTACGCATGTTTTTACATTTTGAACAGCACCTAAATACTGGACTGTACAGATGAAAGAGTAGATGCTTCTTAGAATAAGCACAAACTTCCTTTAAAAGTAGTTGCAATAAATAGCAGATCAAGCACCAATCTGCTTTCTGCTGATCCACACAGTACAGAATCTGTCAAGAAAAATTGTTCTTGCAACTGCTGGTTATGGAGGGGGAAAATGCATATTGCAAATTTGGATCTGTTACAAGATTCTCAGAATGTCACAACCTGAATGAGAGCAGTAGTACTTGAATGAACTCTAGCAATCTGTTTCAGGACCAGCCGAGACACAAGAGAAACTTGTCTCCCAAGTCAGTGCATCACTGCTGAGATGCTAATGCTGCAGCCTCAGTTATGGAAGGGAGGCTGCACAGTAAAGGTTAGTGTGCATCTTGCAGTTTGGCAAATTCAGAGTTTCCCTCCTCATAAATGCTTCTTGTAGCTACTCAAGGGCCTATTAAGTGTCTGCTTGCCACCTCCTAGTGCTCAAGCAAACACAGCTGCCATAGACAGAGACTCCCTTTCTGATGGAAATATCACAGCCCACTGTCTTCCACACAGAATCACAGAATGGTAGGGTTTAAATAGAACCTCCAAGCACAGCCCCCCTTCTAATGTATGCAACACCTTGACTAAGTTGCACAGGAATGCATACTGAAGGGGTTTAAAAGTCTCCAGAGAGGGAGACTTCGTAAACCATTCTGGGCAGCCTGTTCCAGTGCTCTGTCATCCTCAAAGAAGTTTCTCCTTAAGTTCAAGTGAAACCTGCCATATTCTAGTTTGTACCTCTTGCCCCTTGTTCTATCACTGGCCACCACTGGAAAGAGCCCAGCCCCATCCTCATGACCTCCACTCTTTTAGATGTTTATAAGCATTTTTAAGATCAGCTCTCAGTCTTCTCTTTTCCAGGTAAAAGAGCCCCAGGTATCTCAGCATCTCCTTGTAACAGAGATGCGCCAGTCCCCTAATCATTATCTTAGCCCTCTGTTGGACTCTCTTCATTAGTTCACTGTCCCTTTTGAACTGGAGAGCCCAGAATTGGACCATATAGTCCAGATGTGCCCTCCCTAGGACAGAGTAGAGGGGAAAGAGAACTTCCCTTGACCTGCTGGTCACACTCTTACTAATGCATTCCAGAATACCTTTGGCCTTCTTGCCCACAAGGGCACATTGCTGGTTCACAGTGAACTTTTCTACCAGCACTCCCTGGTCCTTCTCTGCAGAGCTGCTTTCCAGCAGGTCAACCTCTAACCTGTACTGGTGCATGAGGTTATTCCTCCCTAGGCACAGGACCCTACACTTTCCTTTGCTGAACTTCACGAGGTTCACCTCTGCCTTATTCTCCAGCTCATTGAGGTCTTGCTGAATGGCAGAAAAGCATTATGGTCCGTCAGCCACTCCTCACAGTTTTGTATCATCAGCAAACTTGCTGAAAGTACACTCTGATCCTTAATCCAGGTCACTGATGAAGATGTCAAACACAACTGGACCCAGTTCCTTGGGGAACAGCACTAGCCATAGCTGTCCAACTAGACCCTGCGGTGTTGATCACAACCCTCTGAGCTCTGTCATTCAGCCTGTCAACTCATCTAATCCATGCTTTCTAAGCTTACCTAAGAGGATGTTACAGGAAACAGTGCCAAAAGCCTTGCCAAAGTCAAGATGGACAACATCCACTCCTCATCTACCCAGCTGGTCACATGATCATTGAAGGCTATCAGATGGTCATGCATTGGTGATCTGTGCTGACTATTCCTGCTAATCTTCTTTTCCTCCATGTGCTTAGAGCTGACCTCCAGAATGAGGTATTCCATCACCTTTCCAGGGATGGAGGTGAAGCTGACTGCCCTGTAGTTTCCTGGGTCCTCCTTTCTGCTCTTTTTGAAGACTGGAGTGACAGTGGCTTCCCTCCAGTCCTCAGGTACCTCCTCTGTTCTCCATGACCTTTCAAAGATTATGGAGAGTGGCTTAGCAGTAAGCTTAACCAGCTCCTTCGGCACTCATTGGCATATCTCATCAGTACCCGCAGATTTGTTGGTGTCCAGCTTGTTTAGGTGATCTCTAACTCAGCACTCCTTGACTAATGGCGTATTCCTTCCTCCAGACTTTATCTCTTATCTGCAGAGATTGAGGACCATTCTTAGCAGTAAAGACTGATGCAAAGAAGGCATTCAGTAACCCCTCCTTCTCTGTATCCTGCATCACTGAATCACCCACCTCATTCAGCAGCAGACCCACATTTTACCTGGTATTGTTTTTCCAAATGTACTTGAAGAAGCCCTTCTTATTTTTTACATTCTTTGCCAGATTTAATTCCGAGAAGGCCTTGGATAACCTCTAAGCATCCCTACATACTCTGGCAACATTCCAATATTCCTCTCAACTGGCCAGTCCCTTTTTCCACATACTGTGAACTTGCTTCTACCATTTGATTTTTTTCCAGAATCGTAACTATGCAGGTCTCTTGTCTCCCTTGCTTGATTTACAGACAAAAAGAACCAAACCCCTGGGGACTGTAAATCAGCTCTATCCCATTGAAAGCTGTGTTACTTATACAACTTTTAGGAATCTGTCCACACACAAGCAACTTCAGCAGTAATGAAATTCACAGCATATATGGCATGTACTTTGCCACTACAGTTTATATAATTTTGCCAATGAACACATCCAATCTCATCTTAAAATTTTCTGAGGCTTTCAAAGCAGTAAATCACTGCAGCATGTGACTGCTAGCACTGATGAAGAGATGTCAGCCAAGTCTCTATGTGAATTCCAGAGATGAAATCTCTTCCTATTGCAGCATGTCCCAGGAGGCAATGGAGAATGGCTTTCCCCAGCAAAAATGACCCTGGGTCTGCCTGGCAATGATAAGAGTTCAATCCACAGGCAATCTTTCATTTGTTGCCTTTAACAACACTGGTAAATTATGTTAGATACTATGGTGATAAGAACACCTGGAGTCCTGGCTGGCCTATTTTAAAAGAGAAACGTGACTTTATATTTTGCTAGCACACATACAGCCCAAATAAAGCCTTCAGCAACAATACCTTGCCTTTCTTTCAAATGGGTGCGCTGGGATCTTGTACATACTGTTCCTGCATGGTTCTGCAGCAGCTGTCTCATTTGGGTAATTGGGCAGTCTGTGTTTTTGTAGCAATCCCATCTGCTCCCTCACAGTCATAAAGGACCTTACAGATAAACTAGCAGTAGAGGTAATTCACTGCAATCCTCCCACCATCACATATTGTATTCCCCTGTTGTCATTGGCTTGCTGTCTGATTTTAGGCAAGTCCCTTTGCCCCATGCTTATTTCTCTTCGATAGTTCAAAAGATGGGATGATAATTACTGTCCTTAAGACCTCCAAGCTGGACCAGGCCTGGCACAGCATCTTTCAAATGAAACTACCAGAAACACTGTGCAAGGCCAGCACAATTTTAAGTAACTTTCTGTAGCCATGTGTTTTCACAGCAAAAGTCTGCTCGGAAACCTGTGATCTAGCATGTGCTGTTCTGCATCACAAAGTGTTTCATAGCAAAAGCTTACAGGAATTAAATACGAGAAAATGTATGGGCATCATATTGGTTTACTACCACAACAATTATGTGTGGCTTACACTGAGTTTTTATGACTGCTTTCCAAGCAAATTATCAGGAAACATCATAGAATTTTCTGTGCTTAAGTAAATACTGTTCAAGGAACAACACAATCTCCAGGGGGAAAAGGAACTACCACAGTATTGGCTAAGGCAGATACCACATTATTTCACTTTTTAAAAATAAATTAAAAGTTGGTGGTAATTTTTATACACATGATGTATATTCAAACACTCATTAAAATGTTAGATGTTTCAAACAGAATAAAATTGGCAGTACTTAGAATGACCTGATTCAGTTACTGTGATTGGTCTTCTAGAATCTGTGAACTTGTTTGTGCTAGTTTGAGCCTAGCTAGCATGTTTTGGTGAGAAGAACTAGATCATAGGCGGAGAAATGAAAACAATGGTGAGGTCTACTTCGCTCACAGTCTTGCTGAGATGTATACAAAAGAAAGGCAAAACAAAAGATAAGGTCACTTCTGCTCTGCACTTCGTGCTGGGCTGTCCTCTTCTCTTTGCCTGCTGGGGAGAAGCTGAGGCTGCTAGCTGGACTCCATCTTGTCTTCTAANAAACATTTTCCAGTCTGCATAATATTCTATTTTCATTACAGTTTTTGTTAACCTCATATCAAGCCTCTGCTAGACATTTTTAAGCCCAAAGATCTGTTCCAAATGAGCAAGGATATAGAGATACTGATGGAGGCTTCTCATTTCTAGCAAGGCAAATTGTCTTTTTGAAGAAACAGCAGCTGCTTCTGCATTTAGTTTATGTTGGTCATCTTTCTAATTCTTTGTGAAACAGGCACAGTCAATATTATTTATTTTTAATAAAGAAGGATCAAAGAAAGGATAGAGTAAGATGAAGTACCTGCATAGTGGAGGTGGATAGCTACTTATGTCACTGCTAGGAGTAAGATGGTCATAGGGGATCTAGGAAAGGCAAAGGCAATACATTAACTTACTGAAAGAGACTATTTACATTTGTGCTAGGTTGAAGCTAGCTAGAACGTTTAGGTGAGAAGAACTAGATCACAGGCTTTGAAAGCGAAACAATGGTGATGCCTACTTCACTCATAGGCTTGCTGAGATGTATAAGAACAAGAGTATAAACATAGATAGGGCATTCAGGCACTGCCTGGGCTCTGGACTGCATTTCTCTCTAACCTCACCCTCTGTCTGTCTGATTAATCCACTTGCTTCCTAACCCCCCTAGCCGACCCTCCATTCTTCCTTGGGGCACAAGGCAACATCTGGGGTAAGGTTGAGGAGTGGGAGAAGGTGAAAGGGTGGTTGGGAGCCCCTCCTGGGGACTCAGGTTTCTGGGAGGGCTGTTGTGTTTCTGTATTACCTTTTACCTTGTATATTTCTGTATATAACTGTAAATATCTGCTTGTATATTGTGCTGAGCTGTAAATATAAGCTTCATTCAGTTTCCAGAGCTGGCTGAGTCTAGTCTGGGAGATTTCCAAAGTGTGGGGGGCCGTGCAACACCCAAACATTAGATGAACTGTTTCAGGAAGAGGCCATCATTTCGTACAGTACTCAGCTGGATAAGCTCTTTCTGAGGACAGTGGAGCATTACTGTCAAAGATGGCACTACTTTAAAGGCCCAGAAACCTCAGAGTTATGGATTAACTGTGCTAACTAGAGAGAACAACATACATATTGCCTAAGAGGACACCCAAGAACTATACAGTGAAATCAATTAGAGGGGTTCATCAGAAAAAGTATTCTAACACCAATTCTCAGGAGTTGATTGTTCTATATCCAGCATTATCTCTGAAAGATTCAGTTCTGTAGTTCTTAACAGCTGTCCCATGTCTGACACTCTGTACTAAGCAGGCTTACGACCTCATGAATCCACTCAACCACGGATTTCTCCTGAGAGAGGGAATCCTTTTGTAGCACAAGACAGTTACAGCTCATCCTTCCTCAGCTTCTGCTGCACAAAATACAGCTGGGAAAATAAGCAAGGCCAGGACAACAAAAAATCCACTGCTCCAAACTTCTGGAAAAATGGGTCGGCAACCATTTGGATTATTTTTAGAGCCACATACAATTTTTTTCTGGGACAAGTTTAGCCCAGATTGCCACAAAACTGGGAAACTAGTGTTCTCTGTACACCTAGCCTTGTCTCCAACCCTGTTTACATCTTCTTTCAGTACTCAATTACATGCAAGAAAACAGCCCTGTAGGATGCAAGTCTTCCAGGGAGCATTCCAATTAATTCAGAACCTCACTAGATAACATCTGTTCACAGTTACAGTAGCTGTCAGAGCTCTATGTTCAACTATAATTTCAAATACATGCGCAAAGATCTTCCACAGAAGGGAAGCAGAATATGATTGAAGCTCTCAGGATTCTATGGTTTTGTTTCTAAAATTTGAAAACCCATTTTAAACCCTGTAGCTAAGCACATGTAGGTATATCTGTATAAAGAGAAGCCCTGTTACCTTTGATTGGGTGACACTCAGAAGAAAAAAGGCTCACCCTATTTCTATTGATCAGTCAAAGGGAAAGGCAAGGAACTTTGGTAAGATTTTTAAAGATGCAATTCCTGCAACAGAAACACACTACAGTCTCCTATACTTCATATCTCCTGTCCATCTCTCCAATATGAATACTCAACACCTGCCCTTAACCCAGGCAGATTGTAGAGCCTTGATCAGTTTGAGTTTTCTTAGTTCTCTTGACATGGACACAACTGTTATAGGGAGTACTGGAGTAGTCAGACAACAATTCAAGAAGGACACTAGAGAAGAAGGGGCTTTAGTCTCACTAAAATCTGATCACCTTCACGGCTCTCCTCTGGACTCACTTCAACAGGCCCAGGTTTTTCTTATGCTGAGAGCCCCAGAACTGGACACAGTATTCTATCTGGGATCCTACCACAGCAGAGTAGAGAGTGAGAATTAATCCCCCCCCAACCTGCTGGTCATGGATTTTTTGATGCAAGATAGGGCTGCAAGTGTATGTTGCTGGGTCATGTTGATTTTCTTGTCAACTTGTATCTCCAAGTCCTTCTCTGCAGTACCGCTCTCAATACACTCATCAAACACCCTGTATTTCTGCTTGGTATTGCCCTGACCCATGTGTACTTGGCACTTATCAACTTCATGAGGTTGATATTGGCCAACCTCTCAAGCTTGTCAAGGTGCCTCTGGATGGCATCTCTTCCCTCTGCCATGCTGACCACACCACACAGCTTGGTGTCAGCAAACTTGCTCAAAGTGCACGTGAACAGTGGCTCATGTTGCCAACAAAAACGTTAACCAGAACCAGTCCAAATATCTATCCCTGAAGAATGCCACTCATCACTGGTCTCACCTCAGGCACTGAGCCACTGACTGCAACTCTTTGCATGTGACCATCCAGCTAATTTTATGTCCACCAAATGGGCCTTCCATCAAATCCATATCTCTCCAATGTGGAGACAAGGATGCCATGCAGAATGGTGTCAATTACTTTGCATGAGGCCAAATAATGTCAGTCGTATAACCTATTATTTAAAAAAAACACATGGGTAAAAGAGAAAAAAAAAATCACTTGGAACTCCAGTAGTGTCTAGTATTATTCTAGGTGTGAATGAGCCTAAGTAGTTTATCTCTGAGCAAATTCTATTTTCAAACTCTTGTGCCAACTAATACTTTGCCAAAAGCAGAAAACTGACTGCCAAATCTTACCCTGAAGTTAAGTATAGTGCTGCATCTTGAAAATGCATTTTGGGAGAAGGGCTGGGCTTGGAGGTGATAAACAGGATAGGAGAGTTCAATGCCATGTGGCCACTCCTCAGTTCCTTCCAAAAATAAACTACTACACCCTTTAAAACAAAATCTTGACCATACAAGATACTAATGCCTTTAGCTCAAGCAGTGTTTGTACACAGCAGGAGGAGATATTATCAGGAGCAGGCCAGCCAACAGAAACAACTGCTAAAGCAAAATCCTTTTGTGACTGGTTCATAGTTTTTAAACATGTAGCAAGAAGCAAAGGGTCTTCCTCACTGGAATGGAACAACCCTGTGTAACAGCAAGGAGCTTTGCAAATATCATTAATTGCTATTCAAAACAGCAAGATAGTGAAAAAACCACAATGTGAGGGCTTCCATATGTTATAACACTTCTCTGCCACTCACTCTCCCTACGCACAACCCCTGTCCCAAACAATAAAAGGGAAAGAGGTTGCTGTGTAGTGAATAGAACAGGATATTGTCAGACAGGACCTCCTGAAGTCAGGCTCAGAGATGAGTGCAAGCTTCTGTAAAATGCACAGCAGGAATGAGCAGTCAGACTGAAGTTCTGGCTATACTTCTGTAGCAGGGAGCAAACACACACAATTACTTTTATCATGCCTTGCACAGGTAATCCGTGTTTGGACGCAACACTGCCTCTTTGTACATCTGGGCACAGACAGATTCTGGCTTATGCAGGTGCATTAATACAGTGTCAAAAGCCATCCATGCCCTTTAAACACTAGTAACTTTTTCCTCACCAAGATTCCAGAGACTCACAAGTGTTGGGTTTGGTGACTGACCCTCGGCACATCATTCACTAAACAATGCTCTTTCAAAGTGTATGAAAAAAGTGACCCAGAGGACAAACAGTATGTTGTTATAGCTGGTACAGTCAGAGAAAGAGCATGTATAAATCAGGAAAAGTAGCAAGTAGGAGAATGTAAGAAGATACAAGATAGGGCAGTCCCACCCCATGATGTGCTGCCAATATTTTAAAATAACAGCTCCCAGAAGAATGTCTCCATCATGTGATGGATTCCACACAGCAGGGGTGGCTGTGCTGCAGAGAGAAGTGCTGGGTGGGTCAAGGAATCAGCTCTTCTCTTGTTCTGCCCATTTAAACAATGTTTTCATAAATACAACCAAGGAGGGAGGTGGCTCTACTTGGCAGACAGGCTCCTCCTGAGTAAATTTTTTAGAAGTGTTTATTCTCTGCTCCTGAAAGCTGTATTGAGCACACTCAGTAGCTACGCACAGAACTCAGTACGTACAACCCACACCAGTGCTCAAGGCTTTCTGCCAGGAAGAATTTTTTTCCTTTGCTCAATGTTCCTTCTTCCCCCTTCCAAAATACTTAGCAGGCATACTCTTTGAGTATAAGAAGGTGCATTCATAAGTAATGTATTTTACTCCCCAAAACTGCTTGCATGAACCTCAAACAAAGGTGAATGAGTAATATCCAGAAAATGCAATTTGGCATAAGAAATCACTTTCCTCTTCAATAAGGGCTAGTTTCCAAAGTTCCAGCAGCCATCTTCCCAACACACAGTTGTCCCAAAACACATATTTACTGAGTGGGATAAGTCCACCTTAGAGTCATTCCCTATAATTCCCATCCTTTCAGGCATTCACTTGTTTCCTGACCCCTTTTTGAGTCATCAGAAACAGAAGAGTTATTAAAAGCACTGTAGCGCAGCAAGATTCATCCCAGTCTCACTAGGTGATGCAGTGTAGGAGGAACTTGCTCTTAAATCATCAAATTCAGTCCTTTTCTTCCACATACACATACAGATGATGCTTAATTATAACTGACATACATTTCTGCTGTAGGGATTGCTGTGTGCATTTTAACCTCATAACACTAAGAAAGCCCAATCTTATTTTAGCCACAGACCACCTTCCTAAAAAATCAGAGCCAGACAACTCATTTTACGCTTGCTAAGAGAGAGAGAAATGTATCTACCTTACATACTTCTGTCTCTTCATACTTAATAACCAGGTGTTGAATTGTCCTCTAGGAAAGAGTCCTATCAGGGCTGAGAGGCTGAGGTATTACAAAGCTGCTTAAATTGAGGCCACTCATGATTTATGCACTATATCATTAGCCGAAATCAGCCTCTAGGGTTAAGCTTGCAGATACTAGTTTGCCATAGACAGAAATAATAAATGATCTAATCAAATATTTTGTTATTTAAAAATACATAGCCTAATTAAGATATTATAATATATTCAGGAAGTAAAACAATGTCCACACTCCGTAAGAGATTTATTGTAATATGAGCAAATCACTTTTGTATAGCTTTAGTGTGATTAATGAAACTAACATTAGAAAAAATTAAAACATAGAACAAGAAATATGTAGGAACTTTGGCAAAGAAACACAGAGGCCCATCAGCAAATAAAAGCAGCACTGTGATCTGGGCTGAAAATAGTTCCCCGAGTAAATTTATCATCTTTGAAACATTAATATATCCATGTGCATGGCATTTGGAAAATGACAGACAGTGCTAAAGATGATGAAAATACTGATAAGATAAACAGTCCCTGTTACCATCAGGTATTTTAAAAGGACACATTCTTCACTGTAGGGTGAAACAAAGGTAATCTCGCTTCATAAAAGGCAAAATGAAAATGGATTTGTGCTCTGTGCAGGACTGCTGTTCATTGCAGGCAAAACATAGTGACAGCAGGCAAAGTCCTTATGTCTAGTAGCATAAGCATAATCTCTTCTAACAGGCTGAACTTGTCAAAATGGTCTGAGTGAGGGTGAGAGTCAGAATCTATCGCCTGAGAGGGCCAAAAGTCAGCATAGCATCCTTATCAGAGGGTTCAGCCTGCTCCCACTGAAGCTACATAAAGGAAACTTATCACTATAATATACTCCATCCTCTTTGTGTCTAAACTCAACTACAGTGCAGCCTGAGGCAGGCACTGGGCTTGCCTTGCCTCCCCATCCTCAGAGGGAGGACTCACATAAGGCCATGACATTCCTCATTTTAGGACTGACTCCTCTGGTCTGCTGGTTTTGCCAAGACCTCCACAGTGTGTATCTCACTCACACAGAAACATTATGCTGTCTCCAAAAGGTATGCCAAGTTCCTATGTTTCAGACTACAGAAGATCAGTATCTGCAGGAGGAAACGGTCCAGGTATATAGAGGCAAACTACAGTGCTGAATGCAAAGATTAATGCACAATTTCCCATGAATAGCATCAGCCTAGGCAAAAGAAATTACGAAAGCAAAGTAACACCACCACTTTGGTATACCATGACCCAGTATTTAATTTTTCAGCAATTCACTTTCCTTCATCCCTTTGCTGCTGATAGTGGCACTATCACAGGACATTGGTGTTCCATGACTCCAACTCAATACCATGCACTCCTTATTGAGAATGAGGAAGGGAATGACTCAAGAATTTTAAAACTTCAGAATGAGCGCTCATTTTGATATAAGGATGTCAAACTACATAGATTTCACTACATTTTAGGCACACTTTGCAATTGTTTCTTTATCCACAGTATTAGCAGTTTACCTATCATCTCTAGCTCAAATTGCTGACTTCCACTTAGCACAACTATCAGTCTGAGCTACCTAGGCTGTTTTTCATTTTTCAGATATTTCACTCTGCCAAAACTCAGCTAAACCCACAAACTATTTCACTCAGATAAACTCACAAACCTCAAGCATATTTCATTATTCAAATTGCATTGGATTTGTACTTAATGTGGAAAATTTCAGACCTTTACTGAGAAAGCCATATTCAGATCATTACCTTTTTAATAGCAGTTACTAGGATCCCTGCCAGATAGCTGAAGTGCAACTCTTTTGGTTTGTTGGGGGGGTTGTTTGTTTGTTTTTTATTACTATTATGAGGGGATAAATTCAGCTGCATAAGCAAGATACAAACTAAGTTCTGGCTTCTTTCAAATACTCCACCTCCCATGTTCTCCCCACAGTATACAGAATGGATACAGCCGGACAAAACAAGTGCCCAATAAGAATGTTAGGTTAGAAAACATTACTGACTGCATATCCCCATGCACAGAGTAGCATCATAGTTGTGGGGGTTTTGTTGGCTTAGTTGTTTGTTAATACAGCGACCTTTTCTATTCATTACTTGCCTTTCGAACTTTCTCCTTAAGGTTTGGAATCTTTAGTTACATCTTCATGAGACCACTAAGAAGCTTTCCATTCATTTGCATTTTAAAAACATTAAACTAGTCACTGCAGTCTGCTCAGAAGCTTTACCCAAAGTGTAGTTTAATGCAATTACACATGATATGCCAGGTCTTAACAACTCACTGAGGACAGAATGCTTAAGTCAATTTTCTTCTTGAGAGATAGTCCTGGAGTACATGGTGATTAACATGGCTTACTAGACAAAAGGAACCCGGTAATCTAAGGTGGTTTGTATTTAAGATTTTACTCTTGAATAATTTTTCAGGTTTCAGATACTCAGAACTACATTTAACAGGCAAAGGATGTGCCATTTGAAACATTACAAAATACAAGAAAGTACTGCCTGAATATCTTCTGCAAATAGAAGATAAATTGAAACATGGCCATGGTTTTACCTCTATTACAGATCATGATATAATGACTATTAATACTTGTCGCAGAGGGGTATTCTGCCACCTACACCAATTGTGGCAGAAGGGAGAAATTAATTGGTGTGAGATGATATTCTATAAAAATATATAATGTATTAATTTTAATATTCTGAACTCTTGCCACCCCCAACCACTAAATTTTAATATTAATATTCATTCTTACATGGTTATGGAAGACATTCTAGAAATACAATCAAACAGTAACTTGTTAACAACTAGGAAACATTCAAACTATAAACAGAGAGTGGCCAAATGCCACTTGGGGTCAATATGCTGCTTGCCCAGTAGATGGGCCCAAGCTCTTTCTGCTTAAGGCAGAAGGCAGTAGAGAATTACAGAGGCATTAAAGCATTTACTCACAAATTCTTATAAACTATCAATTACCCTCCAGGGCTACACCACAGCCTATACAAGTGTCCAATCTTCAGGAACTCTGCCCATGGACTTTGAGGCTATGGATCCTCCTGGCTTCAGGGGAAAGGATGCAGTCTCTGACCTTGTTCTTCTGGCTTCTTCTGGACGCTCTGTCCAGGGATTCTTAGGCAGGACCTTCACGTGCAGAGTTAGGATGTCGTGCAGTCTCAGCACGGTGTTATGCTGACCACACAGGCCAACTGCATGCTGACAATCCAGGATCTGCTCCTGGTTAACTCGTGGCAGTGGAGCTTACCAGGCAGTCATAAGGCAGCAGGCGTGCAATAGGATGCATGGCTGCACAGGAGACTAGGCTCTGTAGAGAATAACAGGCAATACAGAATCTAGTCCTGGTAACTCACTGCAGTGGTGTGCAGGTGTGTACAGCTGGCTGGGAACCCATGGGAGACTCTGTCTCCGTAGAGAAATGTAGATGCACTGCAGGTGAGCACTGTGGACAAGCAGTCAGGCATGCAAGCAGGCAGGTAGGCAAGCAGGCAGGCATAAGCAGAAGCGAAGGCAAGTTGTTTACCTGCGTACCCCTATTTATTAAATGTGGTCCAAGATTAATGGCCCCTTGGCCACTAGAATGACCAATCAGCTTGGCAGTTAGCCAAAACATACCATAATAGGCAAAATCCACAAGCCTGGACCTTCCAAATATGGGAATCACATGGGCCTTGCACCCAGTGGGCCATAAGCTGGGCACATGGGCTTATACAACCACGTTACACAATCAGGGGCCCTGGGTAGGCCAGACTTTGTGGCCCCAGGTTTGTTATGCCCCTTTGTGTTAGTTTATATGTTTACCTCTGGTTTGGGCAGACAAACATGTCCAGGCAAGGCAAGGCATGTATAAGCCTATTTGGGCCTATGGGCCCTCCATGACAATACTGAGCCAGTCTGAATGGCGTATTGTAGGTAATGAGGCCAATCTCAGCTTTATCAGCATTGCAGTCTTACCTCACATTAGAAGTTAAGAAGTGAGTAAGCATATTAATGTAGTAATGTATTTTTAAATATGCATTTTAAGTGTTCTTTCAGTCTAATAAGCCTTAAGCAAGCAATGCCTGTAAAGAACATTCTGATAGTTACTCATATAATCTTATGCATTTGGTCATACTTATGCAAGAATGCACAAAGAAGAAAGACACTGCAAAACCATAGGCAAAGCAGGACTGAGAAACTTTGAACACACTAGAGCAATATAGCAACAGGATTGCTGAAGTGTCAAGTCACTGCCACTTTGTGTGCATTAGGTAGTACTATCAGAAGCTCATGGACTTCATAGTCTCCTACATAGAATCACAGAATGCTAGGAGTTGGAAGGGACCTCTAGAGATCATGGAGTCCAACCATCGGCAAGGCAAGACCACTTACAGCAGATCATATAGGAATGTGTCCAGGCAGGTATTGAAGATTAAGGAGACTCCACAGCCTCTCTGGGCAGCCTATTCCAGTACTCTGTCATGCTCACAGTAAAAAGTTTTCTTCTCATGTTGAGATGGAATTTCCAGTGATTACATTTATGTCAGTTGTCCCTCATCCTATCACTGGCCATCACTGAAAAGAGACATCCTTTCCCCTGCTAAAATTATACCTACTTGTAAAAGGAAACAAAACAAAACAAAACAAAACAAAGACTGATTTTCCACAGGTTGTCTCATTTTGAAATAATTTTTGCCTTTGCTCTGCAGTACAACATGACCCTCTTTTTAGACTTCCTATTCATAGCTGCAAAAACCTCACAAATGAAATTCAGGGAATCACAATGAGAGAGATTTTACCCAAAACTTCTGCATCACTTTTCGGCACAGATATTTTATGACTAGGTAAAGACAGACATCTTTGCTCCTTAAGATTCAGCTTTAGAGAAAGAAAAGTTGATTCTTAAAGCTGGGAAGCAAGATCCTATGACAAAGTAGCAGCAAGTCTATATAACATTATTCCTAGAAGGTGCTGTATGTGAAAAGCATGGACAAGACTGAAAGAGTTGATACTAAACTGTACTGAGTTTAGAGGATGCAATGACCACAGCAGATCCACACCCCCTTACATCTGCAATACTTGTCACAGCCTGTTGTTGCACATCTGCATTTAGCTACAGCATTTGAAACATTTTCTTAGTGAACTCTCAGCATTAAACTATGTTTTCATTATTTCATAAATGATCATGTTGAATTCAGTAGACCCATTCCTGAAAAGCGGTGAACTGTACTGGGGATGAGTATAAATCTATCTGCAAAAGTTGATTCAGATTTTTAAGTGTGCTTTTCTGTGAAGTCAAGGTTCTAATAAATTTTGCAAACCATGTGTGAAAATTGATGTAAAATAACAACTGAGTAAATAATTGCTCATGACAACATGGAAAACATTTGACAAGGCTTTCAGTTTCAAAGTATGCTCCTTATTGTTTGAACTCCTAATAGCATGAGAAAACTGCTAGTTTTATGCCACCCGCTATTTGTGTTAATTCCCTTACTCTAAATGGTATCAATTTGTGGCTCAATGAATGACCCAAACACAGTGACTACACAAAATAATGTAGAAGTACTCACAGGAGCACGTTTTGCAAAAAAAAAAAAATCAGCCTTCTCTTTCTAGGACTGTTCTTGTAAGGAAAAGGTTTGCATGGATAAATACTAATAAAAATACAAAGATTCAAGGGTTATTAGGGTTGTTTATTAGGGAGGGATGTGCAGGTATTTGTTGGCTTTTATTGTTGCAGAAAAAAGGTTTTCCTATTTTCCTATTTCTGCCATGCATATATTTATATCCTACACCAATAAAAGCATTATCAGATGCACAAGTGCAAGCTGGAAGTCAGCTGAGCTGTGTCACAGATTAATCACTACAGCTGTTTTGACTCAATTGAGGGATAACTAACACCAACTGAGAATCTGGCCCTTTACATGCTGTCAAAAGAGGAGAGCTGTGAAAAATGTTTCCCACAGAGTCAGGCTTTGTGTACATTTCCTGCCATTCTTTATCTGTAGTTTTTCCACTGGTCTCACTCATAATTTTAAGAATTGTTACTCCAGTTACATTTGTTTTTACAGTTATATAATTCTCCACACCCTCCCCTACCCCTGACCTCACTACTGCTAAAAATTCAAGTATAAATAAACTCTAGAAACAATTCTCTAGCTTTTAGGCACTATGGAATCCACTGCAGCTGGGCTCTCAATTAAACAGATTTTCCTTCAAAATAAAAAGTGCAACTACAGACAAATAAAAGTATAAAGGTTTTTCAATCTTCTCCTTTTGATACATCACCACAACAAACTAGTCCAGACTTCCTAACTCCAGCAGCATAAGTGCTCACTGTTATTGCTATGCAGATCAGCAGATCCATCAAAACAACAGTTTCATACATTAAGAAGTCAGTGTCTCACTCCTGCAAACCACGTATCTTCTGCAAGGCTCCATTAAGGATCAAAGACTCAACTGCATCAATTGTTTACACAGCAGAGCCCTGTGTTTTTTTTTTCTGGATTCAAGTCCTAGGTGGAACTGTGGCCTCAAAAGAGACTGATATCTCTATCATTAACCAGATCCATTAACTAAGCCTTAATGACATTTTATTAATTATTATTATTATTTCACAAACTCTTTATTACAGGTTCTTACTATAACTGCATTCACTTTAGGAGTCTTTAGGATTTCAGCCCCTTTAAATGCACAAATAATTTTCCAAATCTTCTTCTGACTTAGCCAGACAACCTTATTAATCCATTAGCTTTAGAGAAATAAAGGAAACAAGACTTGCAAGGTCAAGATTAGAATTTCATATGATATTCAAAAGGGCTACAAAACTAAATTCTAGACTGACAAAAGCTAGCATAAACAGATGTAACTTCCAAATGTATGCCAAGTTGCAGCCACTTATTATGAGAACACGACCTTTTTCATTCCAGTTACTCCTACCTCCTCCTTGCCCCCCATTACCTTCTTTATTTTGGCATACAGTCTAAGACTGCATGCAATAGTTGTGTTTTATAATAGTACAGTCTGTTTCTAGTAAGAGGTAAGAACAGCCAAAATGCACATTGCAGGGCTGTTATAAATACTTCAAATCCAAACAACAGTCCTAAAGAGGAAGAGATTGAAAATGGCAGCAAAACTTTAGATCTTACAACTTGTAAAAATGCTGAAAATGGAGGATTCAAACAGGTTGAGGAATCAAGGTGCATGACATGCTACTGTTTCAAATCTAATTTTGCATTGATTAACAGCAATGAGTATGTATTATATTTTGGTCAAGTACAAAGCACTGAGACCTTGTAAATGTGTGTTAAGTGACAAGCTAAAAGTTAAAGAGGGATTCATTTAGCTATTACTATACAGAGACATCAATAATTCATGGATGCCTCATCCAGGCATCTAGGTATCCAAAGGCTTAAAGCATAAGTAAACCAATAAGTCAACAATGTAGGCTTTTCTATTTAACAGGGGCTTCGAAAGCTATCTCAATTAGCCAAGCCTGGCTGCCTAATTATCCTTTAAGGATTTTATAGTTTCTTTTCATTCCAAGATTCAGATTTCTCCAGAACAAAACTGCAGAATAACAACTTTGAACAAAGTTATCACTTTGCTTTACAGGGGTTATATGGGGGGGTGATGTTTGTATAATGCTCCTTTTAATTACTAAGATGACAATTCAAATATTTTAAACAAAACCTTAGTAGTGCATTAAAATAAAAATTAAAAGAAGCAAGTAGATTCAGTATTTGTGATATTGAATACACAAAGTGTCACTTGTTACTTCCCCCACTCATTCGTTCTTGAATCAGCATCAGTGGACAAGACATACTTGCACTTCACAACAACCTGTTGAAGCTGCAGCCAGTTGCTACCAATCTTACAGGTTATAGGTGCATGGGACAGAGAATGGAACAGCAAAGGATACAGAGAGCTCACCAAAGTCTGGCTTCACATCAAGGTCAGTCACTAGAAGTTGTTCTACTACAAGCACATTTATTTAAAATTAAACTTACTAAATCTTTTTTTTTTAATGGGCATTTTATAGCAAATATACCCCCTTGAGATAATTATGGTCATTTCTTCCCATTTGAGTGTCTTTATCTGCTTCCAATGATAAATTATTTTAAACTATTAAAGCTTACCAGTTACAACATTCCAAAATGTTGTAATCAATTTCATAAGGCTGCTTAAATGAAAAGTGAAGTTAATTTGAAGTTCAGTCTTGAAAGAAAAAACATTCAGCAGTCTTAAAATTAGAACTTGCCCCATTCTTTTCAGTAATTAGCATTTTTAGCATCATTTCAGTTTGTCTGTCACTTTAGAAATCCCCAAAGAGTTTAGCCACAAATATCCTTATCCAATGCATAAAAATGTTTCTAACCAATGTAAAACACTCAAAACCCCTCCACTTACAGACTTTAAGAGATCCTTATGGGTGCGGGGGGAAAGGGAGGATGAAGACAATATACACATATCATTTCCAGATATTTAAAGCCATCAAGATTAATTTCAGAACACAGTGGAGTGCCTTTAGAGAGGCTCTGTCATTTAGAAGTTATTTGGGATATTAAGCGTTTGGTACTTCCATCACTTTTACAAACTTCCAAACTTTTACAAAGCCTGCTTCTTTCAGCATCCTCCGAGTCTGACTCTCAGCTCAGCTTTGGAGGAAGCAATTTCACTTTCCAGTTCTATCACTTAACCCTGAACATTTTCCATTTATTATCAGCATTGTACCAACAAATCCCATAGAGGTAAAGATTTCCTCTGTGATATCCTCTGAATACAGGCAAGGTTTTTCAGAAAGCCTCTACCTAGAAACTCCTATCAAATGTGATTTAAGACAGATGCTGCTTGCATGCTCATTAAAGAGCCTTTTTAGAAGTTTTTACACCGTGTGGCCTGTCTTCTTCTGGGTGATAAATACAAAAGAGTACATTATCCTGACCTGTAATTTCAATGGCAAAGTCTCAAATACACAGGATTTATTGCCCCCATACAATTTCTACCATGTTAAGTGAAAGTCCTCAGACAACCTAAGATGAATACATGAACTTAGTACAGTTAATTTTGTAAAGATCAACCTTAGGCCTTTCGCAGGCAGAAACTGACACTAAGAAAGGATTGTGCTCAGTAACTATATTTCTTAGTGTTTTTTTCTGCAGAGTTCAAGCTACTCAATAGCTAAGTCATTCATTTAGCATATGAATAAGAGATATCCCTTAAAATACAGGGCTTTTCATGCTGGCCAGCTTAAAGCCGGGGAACCCATTGTAAAGTCTGTTCAGAACAGTAGTTAAGTTTCTGGGACAGCTCTGTTTTCATGGAGTGGAAACTACATTAACAAACCCAAGGTTCAGTACTTTTGTTTCTTTTTAGTCTGCCATAACTCTTTTATTTCAGCACCTCTCCAATTTCAACTACAATATCCTTCCAAAAGCAACATTTCTGGGCTCAGAATTTACACAATGCCATCAATCCTTTAAATACCAAAATCTAAGAACTTAAATCATACTGCAGACATGAAAAAATGTACTGCAGAACTGGGAAAAGAAAAGGAAAATTATTCTTTATATAGTTTTTCCACAATCTATATAATTTGCAAACCAATTTCGTTGTGCCAACCACTAATATGTGTTTTTATGCTGTGATATTATTCTGCAGTTGCCAGCAAAATCAGCAAGACAATGCTTTATGACCTTTATCAATTGCATTACAAAAACAATGGCATTTATAATCTAAAATGGATAGTAGATTACTTAGTCTTGGTATAATTTTAGACATTCAATTCATAGCAAATATTTTCAGCTAATATTCCTCCTCCTCTCCCCCTCAATTTCCTTCTCCACATAAAACTAGCCAGTGAAGACAAGCGTTTGATTCGTGCATGAAAAATAAAATCGGCAGTTTAGGGCTCTGCAGAGTCTCTTCTCAGTCTATGAAAAACATTTGAAAGCCTAGTAACAGTAGAAATCACTATACAGAAACTTCTCCCTGTCATAGGGGAACCAGGCCATTTTATGCCCACTAGCAAGTTAGAATTCATGCTGCATAATGTTTTTGGAAGCATCGTTTTTGAAAACAGGAGGAGATTTAGAGTATCAGTAACTAACTCTCATAAATGTTCTCAATAGTCCCAGATACTTTTCCCTCTGAAAAGGGAAAGGCAAGGTGGGGGAAAATTTAAAAATCCACAGGTGGTATGAATTTTTCTAATAGAATTCAACAATTTTCTGCAAATTGTTAAATAGGAAAAACCCAAACTTGTAGAATCACTGTAACTTGTAAGTAGAGTCATCACTTTACCAGAGTTTCTGTAGACTGAAGCACATGAATGATGTTTTGTAATATGTACCTGCAAATATGTACCTCCTGTTATGGAGGCAGGAATTAATTTGGCCGAGTCAGGAATTTATAAAAATAGAGTCATTTTATTTTCCCGAAAACCCGCCCCCAAAACTACATACAGAAGATAATTTATATTTAATTAGCAGGTTCTTTTGGTTGTTTGAGAATATCTACACAATAGGATGCCACAGGTAAACTTGACTAATTTTAAGTCAGTAATTGGAAAAGGATTTGTGCTATTAAATATATAGCATTCCCCCCTATCAAAATAGGCTGAGCCGTAGGCTGCTCACGACAGCTGGCTTGAAAAGAAGGACGATTGAAAAGGCTGTCCCGTGGTCTTTTCAGCAACCTCCAGGGTCGTTAAGAAGCGATAAGCCACACAATAAGGACGCTTAAAGTGAAGTCCTTCAGGGCTTGTCTTCGGAGTGTCAAAGGCTCCGTGTGTAGAAGTTATCCAGGTGGGGGGGAGAAGAACTCCAAGCAGGCACACCAAGGCAGGAACACGATCCAAAACGGGGACGAAATCCACGGCAGGAGCATCCCAAGGCGGGAACCCCTCGATATTTATACCCTTTCCCAGACAAAGAGCCGTTACCACTTCCTAGGCACGAAAAGCACACAGCCAATCCTCAGCCGAGTGAAGCGCAGGCCCGGCACGGGGCACTCCTCGTGCCGGAAAGGTCCCCCCTGCTCCCCCCTTCACACCTGCAGGGCAGGGGGGGAGAAACAGGTCTCTCCCATTCAAACCACAGAGGGAGAGGAAATTTCTGGGGTACACGGGACCTCCAGGACACCTCCCAAGGAAGAAGAGCTATTAGTAAGGCAATGCTGAAGACAAGAGTGCTGGCCTGTAATCTCAAACCAATCAAACATGGTAGTTCATCTTCACTTCCTTGGTCTGCCTACAGATGACAAATGCAAGGAATTCCAACAAATAAGGTCACTCTCCCAAATAATTCCTGAAGTGATGAAGTCATCAACTTTGATCTAATTTGGTTGCACGGACAGGCGGGTGGATAGCTGATATACAGCTATAATTATTTTCCTACTATAACTAATAGTGACTTTAAGTGCCAACACATGAGGCTATTGGCTTGTAACATTAAGGAAAGTGAACTCTTTAAGTGATCCCTGTGGGATAGAAATACTGCTGAAGTTCATCAGCAAAACTGAAAAATGTCAGCTAAAAAAGAGGCTGCAAAAAAACAATGGCATTTTTTTAAAAAGTTACAAAATGTCAAAGTTCTTCCTAAGTAAGAAACAGGGTTTTTAAAAATTACTATTCACTGCAACACCACCAGCTGACCTACCCTGATGTTGTACTCACACATTCACATAGCCAGGTAGAGGTATGTTGGCTTTTCATGGAAACACATTTGCAGTTTTACATAGAGAACTCTTGTACACTTTTGATTATGTTAGCGCTCCAGGAACATGCTGACCAATGCTTTAGAAAATTCAGGTGAGTAAGCCCAGGCCTTCAAAATTCCTTATATTGGAACAGGACACTTCAGAAAAAAGGTTTTGGAGACTTCCATGCACCCGTTTTCATACAAAGGGCAAATCTTTGATGAACCAAAAGCAGCTGAAACTGTTACTGGTTGGTCCAAGATCAGGTGGTAGTGCACTAGAGACTTCACTACACTGTCCTATTCACAACACAATAACTCATGTAGGTATCTCTTACAGCCATAAAATTGCATTAAAATAATCAGAAAAAAATACTCATAGTACATTAGCTTTACTTTAAATGAAAAACAAATTTATATCATTTGTGCTATACTAACTTTTGTAAGCACACATTGCCTTCCTATGAACCCAAACAGATCAAAACCCAGCCAATCAATAACCAAAAAACCCAAACAAACAAACAAATCAACCAACCAACCACAACAATTTATGTTACCTTTTTGGACAACAGAACACATCCTGCTATAGTTCTGTGAACACACAATATTTCTGTTTCACCGGTTGCTGAAGGACCACACAGTGGGTAGGACCTCAGTGGTAGATCTGGTCAAAAATTAAAAAGAAATCAAGTTTGTTCAAACTCCATCTACTCTGATTTCTAGTCTAGTCTGACCAGTCTAAGAATCTAGTGCACTCAACAGGATTAAAGACACTAAGAGTTTTTAGGCTTCTTTCCCAAGGTAACCTAGAATTCTAAAGAGCTCAAGGCAAAGCACAGACTTTCTGGGCTTCAGCACTACTCCCAAAGCAGAAGCTCCATGCTGGAAACCTCAAAGCTTTCAGATTCTAATAATCTGTTCTGCACTGCTCAACACTTCTGTGTACTAAGTAAACGGGTGATTGCAATCATCTAGTACCATGTCCAAGATTACTGCAAGCAGGGCTTTCATTCTGAGCTGGGATAAACTTAAGATTTCCTATGAGCCAGAAATATTGTACATTAATAATGCTCAAGAATAAACACTGTAATTTGGTTTTGTACAGCATCAGTGTTCTGGGCATTGCAAATGGTCTCTTAATGGTATCACTCAAAAACCTCACAAATACATCAAAGAAGTTAACCTCAGCAATTCACGGTTTGTTGAATTGAAGTGCTTCACAATGTCAGAGATGAATGGGAGGAAAAAAACTGTGATAGATGATACAGGCATAATTTAAAACACAGTGTCCTGGACTTAAAATTCATCAGTTCTGAAAACAGAATGAACAATACAATCTGAGGTCAAATAAGACTGAATTTAAAAAATAAAAAATCTTTGCAGTTCAGAGAATAACATGGCTGCTCCTTGAGCCACCAATTTCTTTTAATGCTATTTCCTAGCCAATGATGGCCATGTCTTTCTTGGTGTGATTTTGTCTATGCTTGTAGAGATACAACTGGTTTAAGATTACACTTAGTCCCTTTGCCAAGGTATGGTTCTTTACAGATACATTGCAGCAAGCACATCTAGCTTCCCCTACATGGAACCTGAATAGTTTACTTAATGTCCTAGACTGCTCACTGTCAAATGCAGTCTTAGACAAACTTGTAGTTCTTTCAAATCAGTTACTGGAAGTTTGTGCCCAGTCTCACAGAGACTGAACAGTTCTTGATGTGTAGCCTGTCAACTGCTCCATCCCACAGCATGTTGCTATGCTATTGTTAGCTTGAAGCTAAACCAAGTACCCCAGTTCTTTACACCAACTTCCTAAGGTTTCTTTAAATACAGGAGGGAAAAAGCCTCTTCTACCAGACTTTGCAACATCTGGACCCATGAATGAATCAAAGTACATTAGCTCAAATGTCTCCCAAATAAACTTTGGCCAAGACATACAAACCAAGCAATCTTGCTCAGGGCCTGGCCAAACTGACTCCTGGGAAATACCAAGAAAGAGATTTTTCTGGTAGTGCTCTTTCCTGAGATGTACTCCTGGTATGACACCTGTTCCTCTGAATTTAAGAGATTTATGAATGAGGTTAGTACCCTTGCCACTTGCCATCCTTTCTGCCTCAAGGTCTAGAGATTTTCATTTCACAAGACACCCTGGTATCAATTATATCACAAGTTCTTTTCCAGACATGCATCAGAATTATTGAGATAAGAATCTGTTCCAACCTCTATTGCCGCATAACCACCATTTATTTAGGTTTTCCCTTCAGCACTGATGTTTGGTAGTTCTTCAACAGAGACATCTAGGCTATTTTCATAAAATATCCTGGTGATATATCTGATTAAAATCTGACTTAAGAACCCAGGACTTCAATTCTGTTTATGGATCAGGCATCAATGTAACCCAGGGAAGCTGTTTAGGCTTGTTTGTCCTCATCTCTTGTCACTGCTAGGATCTAGAGATTGAGCAAGTATTTAAGCTGTAGCTTCATGAAACTTTCATGGAACACCATCATCAGGTTGTACTTTTACAATAACCTGAACCAATCCAACTGCTGGCCACCACAATCCTGCTCTATTCCTTGCCTTGAGTCCCACAGTCCCTCTCTGCATTAACAGAAAAAACACTAAGAAAGTTACCTTTCTCACCACATCTGATAGCAAAGACATCATTGAATGAGAATGGATAAAGGTTAGAACCAGCAAATGGGAAGGAAAGTAGGATTTTGTGGCTACTTTCATCAAACTCAGCCATCAAAGGAGTACAGTTTTTGCAATTCTCAAATCACAGTAGCATCTGAAACCTTTTTTTCCTCCCAAGTACTAGATGCAGTATGGAGAATGTGAATGGAAGGCCACAGCAAAGCCTCTTGATCCAGAGAGAGGTTGCTATTCAATCTGAACAGAGTCCGTTTGGAAAGGGCAAGATTACACTCCTCAGCTAGCGTGATCAGAAGGTCTATCACTGAGTACAGCAGTAATCACAGCAAGAAATGGATGACATCCCAGGAGCTGAAGTGAGTAATAGGACAGAAAAGATGCATCTTGCCCACACAGCAAGTCAGAAACAGAACTAGCTAGCTGCCCTTCTCTTTTCCTGTATATTCTTTCAACAGTTTTAGCCATTCAGTCCAGAGCTTTCTATGCTAAGCATCTGTCAGAGCTTATTTGGCTCAGCTTCAGGTCTCGGTCTTGTTCTTGGGAAGGTATTTTGCCAAATGAAACAGCAACCTTTTGGCTCCAGTGCTTGTGAGCAGATATTTAAAATATTGTTTTTGTCAAGGACAACTTATTTTGATGGGCTGCAAAAGAGCCAAATTCAACTTCAGACATTATTGCAGTCCCTTACAATCCCTGGAAGCTCTGGTTTGCATTTGATTAAAGGGCAATGGAAACCAAATATTTCAATTTAATAGAGCATTCTTGAGCCTTTGCAAAAGTTCTATCCAAAACCCAGAACTTCTCTCATGATGACACAAATTAGACATACCACTTAAAACAATTAAGGGCCATATTATATTTGCATAGCTTGTGTCCTGTGATCTGATTCCAGCTGACAAAACATGTGTGTTTAGCAACAATTAAGATAAATGAAAATCAGTATTGTTATGAACCCATGGCCAGAATTAGGTCTTAGGAAAGGCTTGCTATTACACAGGAAATACAATTCTCATTCTCATGCTGAACAAAGCTGATAAAGATGGAACACTACCTTACATAAGCCTTGTTGAATACTGGGCTATGCTACAGGCCACTGTCTACACATGCAGTCACATTTGTTTTGAGTGCCTCAGCTGCAACAGAATACTGAATTGCAGATTCCAGTTGAAGGGATATTCTGCCAATGCTGTTGACATGTAATGCAACAGTATAGAGCTTTCATGTGAAAGCAGACTGAAAAAAAAAAAAAAAGACAAGAAAAAAAAAAAGGGGGGGGGGCGGAACAAAAAGGGTATACAAAAGTTTTCAAGGAAAAGGAATAAAAAGATAAGAAGTATTCCAGCCTAGAAAAGGCTTCTGCAAAGCACCAACTAGCATGCAGTCTCATCATCTTTGGAGAGTTCTGTTACAGGATTCACAACTGCCCAAGAGTAACAAGCACATCAAGGTGAAGCTTTGCTAACTTGCTGTAGCCAACCATCAACAGCTCTAAAGTTCCTAATCAACAACTTAAATATTTCTGTGAACCTTTCACAGACTCAGTGAATGGTTTGGGTTGGAAGTGGCCTTTAAAGATCATCTTATCCAAGCCCCATACAGTAAGCAGGGACATCTTCAATTAAGGCACATTTCTCAGAGCCCCAGACAACCTGAACTGGAATGTATTTACCACCTCTCTGGGCAGCCTGGGCCAGTGTCTCAACACCCACAACACAAAAAATGTCTTTCTTCTATCTAGTCTATATCTCCCCTCTTTTTAGTTTGAAAGTATAAGGCTCATACAAAAATTACAAGTAAGTTCCACGCACTACCTTTATCCCCACAGTGCTCAGACTTGCTGTAGGTGGTGTAATGACTGATCATTTGACTACCATCTGTCCAACATCTGCTTTTTAGGGAAAACATCCTATCTGGCTCCAGGCTACCATTATTCCTAATGAATACCCTACTGTATATTGAGGCTATCACTAATGTTATTTCCTTAAAAAGATTTAGCATACTGACTGAGAACCTGGGATCTTCACTGGGGATGTTGTTTGCTCCTTCATGCTTGTCTTTCTGTGAATTTATATGCCTGTGTTACAAACATCACCATAAAGTGACAGTAGTAGTACCTGGGGAAGATAGCTTAGGTATGGAAAATAATATACCTTACTGAGCACGGAAATTAAATGGCCCCACTGTGAAAGGTGTAGTAGTCCAGAGAGGCTGCTGTAGTAACACAGCCTTAGGGTTTCTTGTACCTAAACTACTTTGAGTGTCTGCATTGCAATGTATTTGACAATGTATTTGTTCTGACATATATAACACAAACATATGTATGCTTGTGTTTTAATCATTATTTTCTTCTTGGCAGTGATGCTGTGCTGCCATCAACTTTCAACACTCAAATATCCTGCCTAACAATCCCCCAAAAATGTGAAAGTGGGTGAAAGTTTTTCATATTGACAAAACAACATTTGCTTGATACAGTATTCCTGTAGTCATAATTCTATTTTGTAGCACTGAAAATTAAAAATACAAAACTCTCAAAGCTGATATTATCACTTACTGTGGGACTAGAGCAACTTGTATGAAAAAAAAAAAAAAAGAAACTAAACAAATCCCAAAGCCAAATCCAGCACTTATTGCAAAACTTGCAACAAAATGATGTATTTAGCATCACATTCAGGTTGGAAAAGACCCTCAGGATCACCAAGTCCAACCAATTACCCCAGTCTACATGGTACACCCCAAACCATATCCCCAAGTGCCACATCCAAACGACTTTTAAACACATCCAGGGTTGGTGACTCAACCACCTCCCTGGGCAGCCCATTCCAATGCCTGACCACTCACGCTGGGCAAAATACTTTCCTAATGTCTAGTCTAAACATACCCAGGCGCAGTTTGAGACCATTGCCTCTTGTTCTTTCACTAATTACCTCTAAGAAGAGACCAGCACCAACACTCTCCACAAAGTCCTTTCAGGTAGCTGTAGACTGCAATGAGGTCTCCCCTCAGCCTCCTCTTTTTCAAACTAAACAGCCCCAGCTCCTTCAGTCGCTCCTCATAAGATTTATTCTCCAAACACATTACACAAGAAAAAGAGTCAGGGCTCAGAACAGCTGTGGGCAGAACTGCAAGGACTTCAGTCATTTTCATGCCCAGAGGTTACAATAAATTCTAGTTAGGATTCTCCCTTCTGTCCCCTAAGGGCATAAGTAAGCTCAGCCAAACCACAGACTATTCTGATTTTTATCTGAAATGCAAACTCTTAGGAGGTATATATCCTTTTTTTTCACCTGTATAGCTAATTCTGAACAGAAATAATAATCCAGGCTGCCATAAATTGAGATTCCAGACTCAAGAAAGCTACTGAAGCTTTAGGGTGTCATGACCCAAATTCTGCTTGCAAACTGAGTTTCTTCCAAACTCCCTTTAGACTCATAAATACAGTTCTATTTTCTATAATTTAACATGTTTTCTGCATTTAAAACCATAATCCTTTGAGAACTTTGGGAATATGAAGAGATGTTTAAAGAAAATGTTAAAACCCCCCAACTAAACAAACTAAAAAAAACCCCACAAAACAACCAAAAAACCACCAAACAAAAAAACTCAAAGTCAACCAAACAACAATAACAAAAAAAAAAAAAAAAAAAAAATCAAAAAGTATTGAAAAATAAATGTTTCTAGACAGTACTACCTAAAGAAAGATGACTGGGCATGGTGAGAATTATGTCCCACAAATTTTGCCATTGACAGAAAGCAGTCTTGCTGGCAGCTACGGAAACAAATTACTGGAATGATATTTCAGTGATTGATCAGCTCTTGTTACTCATTCCAGTGCAAAAAGAGATTTAAAAGCATGACATTCAGAATAGCAAGTAGCAAATCCCAAATGTGTGAGAGAATTAGAATATAAAATCCCTGGAACTTTTGGAAACATTTCTGGAAATTCTAAAGTTTTCAGGTCAAACTTGTTATGGAGGCAGGAATTAATTAGGCCGAGTCAGGAATTTATAAAAATAGAGTTATTTTATTTCCCCAAAACCCGCCCCCAAAACTATATACAGAAGATAATTTATATTTAATTAGCAGGTTCTTTCTTGGTTGTTTGAGAATATCTACACAATAGGATGCCACAGGTAAACTTGACTAATTTTAAGTCAGTAATTGGAAAAGGATTTGTGCTATTAAATATATAGCGTTCCCCACTATCAAAATAGGCTGAGCCGTAGGCTACTCACGACAGCTGGCTTGAAAAGAAGGACGATTGAAAAGGCTGTCCCGTGGTCTTTTCAGCAACCTCCAGGGTCGTTAAGAAGCGATAAGCCACACAATAAGGACGCTTAAAATGAAATCCTTCAGGGCTTGTCTTCGGAGTGTCAAAGGCTCCGTGTGTAGAAGTTATCCAGGTAGGGGGGAGAAGAACTCCAAGCAGGCACCCCAAGGCGGGAACATGATCCAAAACGGGGACGAAATCCACGGCAGGAGCACCCCACGGTGGGAACCCCTCGATATTTATACCCTTTCCTAGACAAAGAGCCGTTACCACTGCCTAGGCGCGAAAAGCACACAGCCAATCCTCAGCCGAGTGCAGCGCAGGCCCGGCACGGGGCACTCCTCCTGCCGGAAAGGTCCCCCCTGCTCCCCCCTTCACGGCTGCAGGGCAGTGGGGGGAGAAACAGGTCTGTTCGCGCCTTTTTCCTCTCCCATTCAAACCACAGAGGGAGAGGAAATTTCTGGGGTACACGGGACCTCCAGGAGAAAACTATACTGGGTGAAAGAAATTAGCTGTGAAGTTGTAGATGCAAACATTAATTTCACTTTTCAGGAGGGAGGTTAAAATCTCACCTGAACAACCTAGTTAATTGTCTTTGTGTGCTTCCTTGTCTGCCACAATAAATCAGATTGAGCAGAGCCATAAAGACTTGCGATTCAGCTGGAGTATTGGGCAGTTTGGAATCAGTTCTTGAGTTGTGCAGACCAGTTATAAGAGCCCTATGCAGTTCACTCAGCCAGTCATGCCTTCTGATGCAGAAAGACAGATTGGCGAACAGAATAAGGTGAATTTATATATCAGTGCTTGGAGTATTTCAAATCTACAGACAATCTGGTTAGAATAGCATTTAGCAAAAGCAGTCCTTGCAAATAATATAGTATATAAGCTTTTATGGGGAACAGGCTTAATATAAAGTGCAATGAAATTTTGCTGCTACACCTGAGGTCTCAGCAGCAAGAGCTCACCTCAGCTAAATAATTAATTCTATTTATAATTATTGGAAAACAGTACAGAGATAGTTATTGTTCTCTTTCTGCTTAGGCTACTTGAACACTTTCTCCATCTCCAAAGTACACAGTCTGTGGGTCAGAAAATACAATCTTCAGCTTCCTCTAAAAGCTGTTTCCTCAAAGGCTACAGTCTTTCTTCAGTGCATGTGTGCATGTCCTATATAGAATCATAGAATGGTCTGGGTTGGAAGGGACATTGAAGATCCAATGTAATCCAACTCTGTGTGCATGTCCTCTATAGAATCATAGAATGGTTTGGGTTGGAAGGGACATTAAAGATCATTTAGTCCAACTCCACTGCAGAGAGCAGGGACATCCTTCACTAGATCAGGTTGCTAAGACCCTTGTCAAGCCTGACCTTAAATATCTCCAGGGATGGGGCCTCAACTACTTCCCTGGACAACCCATTCCAGTGTTCCACCAGTCTTATGGTAAAGGACTTGTTCCTAACATCCAAACTAAATGTGCTCTTCTCTGATTTCAAACCATAGCCCCTGTCTTATCCCTACTGGCTTTTGTAAACAGTCCCTCTGCAGCCTTCTTGTAGGCCCCCTTCATGTACTGTAAGGCCACTATTACGTCTCCCCAGAATCTTCACTTCTCCAGGCTGAACAACCACAGCTCCCTCAGCCTGTTTCACAGGAGAGGTGTTCCAGCCCCCTGATCATTTTCATGGTCCTACTCTGGACCCACTTCATCAGGTTCATGTCCTTCCTGTGTTGAGGGCTCCAGAGCTGGATGCAGTACTCCAGGTGAGGTCTTACCAGAGCGGAGTAAACAACTCTACAATAGTACAACACCATAGTATCATTAGTCATATTTTGCAGGAGTTGAAAATTGAGATGTAGATGTTATATGACTTCCCCAAAGTCAGTGACACAGATAGGATAATAATACTCTCTAGTTGTTATCAAACACATCACATCAAAAGAGCTAAAATGCTACCTAAAGCATGTCTCTGTCATTACTTCATTATATCGATGACTTGCCTTAACATCATCAAAAGATGCCAGTAACAGAACCTCAGTGGACCAGGCTCTTACACATAAATTGGCCCCTAGATTTTATTACTGCTGTTCCTTTTCAGCTACCATTTCTGTATGTAAATCATTATCTCCCTACCTTCTCCCTCACTGCCTCTTTATTCATCCAGCACATCACGGATACACTTACCTTGCACTAGAAAAAAAGCACTAAGCTGTAAAAGGACAGGGAACACTGTCAGGTTCTGGTGATGTAAAGATCATATATAGTCAGTTACTGTAATTTGGGCACTGTGTCTTCAGTAACAAAGAATCACAGTATCACTGGGGAGTTGGGTGCAGAGTAGCATAATGTAGTTCAACAAGGGCAAGTGTAGGGTCCTGCACCTGGAGAGACATAACCCCATGCACCAGTACAGGTTGACCTGATGGAATGCAGTTCATCATAGAAGAATAAGGGAGCCCTGCTGGACAAAAAGTTCACCATTAGCCAGAGATGCACTCTTGTGGCCAAGAATGACAATGGCATCCTGAAATGCATTAAGAAAAACGTGACAGAAGATCAAAAGAAGTTCTTCTCCAAAACTACTCTGCCTTGTTGAGTACCATGTACAGTTCTGGGCTCCCCAGCTGAGGAGATATAGGCAACTACTAGAGAGAGTCCAACAGAGAGCCGTCTCTGTCCCATGCTGTAAAGGACAAAAAGGAAGCTACATGCTTACTGATCAGAGAAGTAAAGCTGTTAAGTGATTTATAAGAACAAGGGACTGGAAGAAGAGATTGTTTTCCCAACAAATAGTACAATGATATATTAGCTGCTAGAAGTGTTAGAAAATTTTAACATTACCTGCCTGCACAAGAACTTTTATACTTATCTGCTACCAGTGATGTTACATTTCATTTTTTTGGGATGTCAGTAGGTATTGAAGGACACAGCACTGCTCTGTTAAAAATGCTTTAAAGTCAAGCACAACATCAGCAAGTTACCAGAAAAAGGGACACTGTGTTATTCAGAGATTACTTACTCAAGTTGATTTCATGGAAAGCACTGCCACACCGCTGCCCCTTAGTCCCCCAGGCAAAAAAAAAAGTCAAGAGCCATATCTCCACTTTCTTCAGTCCTCACGCATAGGGTAGGCAGGAAGAGTATAATATAATACAATATAATATAATGACACAAGGTTTAGCCTTGCAAGGTCATGCACCTAGCTGCTACATTCTGTCTTAAATGACAAGTGAAGTCTGTTCATTTGGAAACAGACTTTGAACGTGGTTTGAGTCAGTAGCAGAAAATAATCACAATCATAGATCCTCAAGGAGAAGGAATGTTCTGAGAGGCTGAAGAGTTCGTGCTTTCATCAAAGATGCAAACACCTTCCACTGTCATACATTTCAGTAGAATTCAGGGTTGTACAGCACATTTTAGGATTGCAAAGCCAGAACATCCGTAAGTAAATCTCTCCCTGACAATCTTGTGTGAAATAGCACAGAAGAATCAGGGTAAAATTAATGGATTCCACTTTGTTGATTGTACCTTAATTTTATTAACTGATGACAGAAACACTAGCAAGTCAAATAATAAATATTGGGAGGGGGGTGGGGGGGTGGAGAGAGAAGTACTATGCACAAATACTTCAAACGAGGCAGAGGCAAGTCACTAATTAATTGTCATTAGGTGATTACAAACGATGCGGTGTGTATTCGTGACTAACTTCCTTAGTATGAATCTCAAGCAGCGGCTCCGGCAAAGCGTGAGGCTCCGGCGTGGCAGATGCGGGAACGCGGCCCGGGCCTGGCGCGCGTCACGCCGCCGCGTTAGCCTGCCGCCATCTGGCGGAGGCCGCCCGCCGCCTCCCGGCCCCGCCGCCTCCCGGCCCCGCCGCCTCCCGGCCCCGCCGCCTAAGGAGGCCTTCGGTTGGCTCTCGGTCAGCAGATGCAGGCTGGACAGACAGAAGACTCCCTCATCCATCCCTGAGGGCCAGCACAAGACGACCTTTCATAAAAGGTCTGGATGAGGTCTCCTTCTTCTGCCTGGCAGGAGTGGCAGTACCTTTTATTTGAACAATGGATCTCACTGGAAAGAAAAGCAGACTGTCTTTCAGGCATGAAAACACTTACTCCAGTTCTGCTGTCTGGGAGCCACCACAACATCTATGATTAGCAAAAAATCTTTCACTTCAAGTTTTTTTCACAATTCCCAAACGATACTACTTATAACCAGTGTCCTTTTCTCCATGTCCTATATATACGTATATCTGGTGTGCATCAGGAATAGTGTGGCCAGCAGGTCTAGGGAGGTTCTTCTTCCCCTCTACTCTACACATAGGAAGAACAGAGAATCTAGAACACTTAAGAAATAACTAGCAAAATACAACAAATATTAATTCAACTAATTGAAATTGGGAAGAGGTCCTTGTGGACATTTCATGCTTGCCCACTAGAGGGACTCGAGAAGCTTCCTTCTGCTTAAGGCAAAAGGCACTTGGATTCACAGTATCACAGTATCACAGTATCACCAAGGTTGGAAGAGACCTCACAGATCATCAAGTCCAACCCTTTACCACAGAGCTCAAGGCTAGACCATGGCACCAAGTGCCACGTCCAACCCTCTCTTGAACAGCTCCAGGGACGGCGACTCCACCACCTCCCTGGGCAGCCCATTCCAGTGTCCAATGACTCTCTCAGTGAAGAATTTTCTCCTCACC
>WAAF01019230.1:1080-11181 GCA_013400475.1 Tricholaema leucomelas
CCAGCACCTCAACATCTCTCTTGAATTGAGGAGCCCAGAACTGGACACAGCACTCAAGGTGTGACCTGACCAGTGCTGAGTACAGGGGCAGAAGAACCTCCCTTGTCCTGCTGGCTACACTCTTCCTGATCCAGGCCAGGATGCCATTGGCTCTGCTGCCCACCTGGGCACACTGCTGCCTCATCTTCAGCTACTATGTACCAGCACCCCCAGATCCCCTTCTGCCTGTCTGCTCTCAGCCACTCTGTCCCCAGCCTCTACTGCTGCTTGGGGTTGTTGTGGTCAAAGTGTAGAAGCCTGCACTTGGCCTTGTTCAGTCTCAAACCCACTGGCCTCTGCCCACCCATCCAGCCTGTCTAGGTCCCTCTGCAAAGCTCTCCTACATTCCAACAGCTCCACAGCTGCTCCTAGCTTGGTGTCATCTGCAGACTTACTGATGCTGGCCTCAATCCCCTGGTCCAGATCATCAACAAAGACACTGAACAGGACTGGGCCCAGCACTGATCCTTGGGGAACACCACTAGTGACAGCTGCCAAGTGGATGTCAGTAAATTTACTTCTACAGCCCTTTAGCTGTTGTACCTTCAGCTATGCCTTCAGTTATGCTATCATCCTGTCAAGCTGAGTATCTACCAACCAAAGTTATTCATTTCAACCAAATCATTTTGTAAACTACTATTACTTGTAGCACATTTCAGTACTTGCAAAGCATTGGAAAACTCATAGACTATGTTACACTTTCACATGGCCTTAGGTATCTTCTGGTTCCTTACTTCTCTTATTTATCACAGTAAATGCTTCTTGAAAGTACTCTTTGTTCCTAGATGCTATTTTAATTGTTGTCCTGAGTAGCTACTCATGTACAGCTCACATTTTGCTTTCCTGAAGAGTTTCCACTTACCCAGCACTTTCAGGGCAAAGTGTTTGCTGACATCTCCAGCTTCATTGGATGCCACACAGGTATATTTGCCTGTGTCATCAACCTCTACCGTTACAAAATGCAGGAGCATTCCCTGGTTACTTGATGTCAGGTGAGTTCCCAGGCTTAGAGGATGTCCATCTTTAAACCAGGACATGGTGGGGACAGGGGTGCCATCAGAGAGACACTTCATGGAAGCTGAACTGCCTTTTACTACGGTCACGTCCTCAGTTCCCCCGGCGTTATCCAGGCTCGGTGGCACTGCCGGGAACAAAAGACCTGAGTCAGCCTTTTGCACTTCCTCCATTACATTAACGTTTGGCAGGAGTTAAAAGCCACTTAGAAATCATAGAATCATAGAATCAATGAGGTTGGGAGAGACCTCCAAGATCAGCCACTCCAACCTATCTACTCAGTCGAACCTATACAACCAAGATCATCCAGTCCAGCCCTAGCCTATTAACCAGACCATGGCACTAAGTGCCTCAGCCAGGATTTGCTTCAACACCTCCAGGGACAGTGACTCCACCACCTCCCTGGGCAGCCCATTCCAATGCCAATCACTCTCTCTGACAACAACTTCCTCCTAACATCCAGCCTAGACCTCCCCCAGCACAACTTGAGACTGTGTCCCCTTGTTCTATTGCTGCTTGTCTGGCAGAAGAGATCAACCCCCCCTGGCTACAGCCTCCCTTCAGGTAGTTGTAGACAGCAATGAGGTCTGCCCTGAGCCTCCTCTTCTCCAGCCTAAACACCCCTAGCTCCCTCAGCCTCTCCTCACAGGGCTGTGCTCCAGGCCCCTCACCAGCTTTGTTGCCCTTCTCTGGACACCTTCCAGCACCTCAACATCTCTCTTGAATTGAGGAGCCCTGAACTGGACACAGCACTCAAGGTGTGGCCTGACCAGTGCTGAGGACAGGGGCAGAAGAACCTCCCTTGTCCTACTGGCCACACTGATCCTGATACAGGCCAGGATGCCCTTGGCTCTCCTGCCCACCTGGGCACTCTGCTGCCTCATCTTCAGCTACTCTCTGCCAGCACCTCCAGGTCCCTTTCTGCCTGGCTGCTCTCAGCCACTCTGTCTGCAGCCTGTAGCACTGCTTGGGGTTGTTGTGACCAAAGTGTAGAACCCTGCACTTGGCCTTGTTCAATCTCATCCTCATGGCCTCTGCCCACCCATCCAGCCTGGCAAGTTCCCTCTGCAGAGCTCTCCTACATTCCAACAGCTCCACACCTACTCCTAGCTTGGTGTCATCTGCGAACTTACTGATGGACGACTCAATCCTTTGGTCCAGATCATTAATAAAGGTATTGAACAGTACTGGGCCCAGCTCTGATCCCTTGGGCACACCACTAGTACCAGCTGCCAACTGGATGTGGCACCATTCACCACCACTCTCTAGGCCCAGCCCTCCAGCCAATTCTTGCCCTGTGTCAGAGTGAGTCCACAAGCTGCCAGCTGTGCCAGGAGCTTGTTGTGGCAGACAGTGTCAAAGGCTTTGCTGAAGTCCAGGTAGACTCCATCCATAGCCTGCCCCACATTCACCAGGCAGGTAACTTGATCATAAAAGGAGCTCAGGTTGGTCAGGCAGGACCTGCCCTTCCTAAACCCCTGCTGGCTGTGCCTGATCCCTTGTCCATCCTGTAGGTGCCTTGTGATGGCACTCAAGATGACCTGTTCCATGACCTGGCTTGGCACTGAGGCAAATGATACACTGCTGTTCTGTCTAAAAGCACATTATGGATGCCAGTTCCAATAAAGACTCTTGTAGGGTTCAAACACTCTCCAGTAATAAACACACTGAAAAAATAATGTTTCCCTAATGATTGCCTATACAAGATATACTTATGGTTGTCTGCAACTTTGTGCTGGTAAGAAAGGAATTTGTGTATGAGGTATAAGGAATGAAGAAATAACATCTCTTAAATCAAGCCTTTGAAAGATACTCACCAAAAACTTGCAGGCTGTAATGTTTGTTGTCCACTCCAGCCCTGTTAGATGCTACACATGTGTACACACCAGCATCAGATACCTGCACTCGGGCAAGTCTAAAGAGAAAATCACTTTAAGCAAGCTGTAAATGGGATATATTATCTTTATTATGACATAGCTTGGGTAAGTTTTTGTTCTTGCTTCTGAAAACACTAGCAGAATTATACTGAGAGAGCAAAAGAGAACAGAAAACTCAGCTAGTTAAAAAAAGATGAAAACCAACCTGAGAAGTTTCCCAGCTGACAGCAACCTGATTTGGGAGGAGACAGACAGAGGAAGACCATTCTTTAGCCAGTTTATCTGTGGTGGTGGGGTTCCAGTAGCAGTACATTCAATATTTAGGGAGGTGTCCAAAAGGGCAGTGAGGTCCTCTGGTTCATCTTTATTATTGGCTATTGTTGGAGGAACTACATTTTGTAAATGTTGAAAAGGAAGATATTAAAACTGGCTCTTAAAACCATTCCATCTCTGTTACCTTGCAAGAAATCCTGCACCTAATGCCCCACAGGCAGTTCACTAAGAAGATCCCCATTTTTTAAGAGTCAATCCTCTAACAATACTACTGAGCACTAAGAAATCATCTATTTACATATTTAAAGGAGTATTATATATTACAAGAATGATGGCAGAATGATCTCTTTGATCTGTCAGGCTGTGGCAAATGAGAAGTTGCTCAGAGCCTGGATCTCAATGGGAGAGAATGACAGTGCAGGAAGGAGCAAGTGGTTAAGACTTAAAGGGGACAGGCTGAATTGCTAAAGGTGGGACTTAGAATAGAATAGAATCAACCAGCTTGGAAGAGACCTCCCAGATCAGCCAGTCCAACCTAGCACCCAGCCCTATCCAGTCAACCAGACCATGGCACTAAGTGCCTCAGCCAGGCTTTGCTTGAACACCTCCAGGGACGGCGACTCCACCACCTCCCTGGGCAGCCCATTCCAATGCCAATCACTCTCTCTGCCAACAACTTCCTCCTAACATCCAGCCTAGACCTCCCCCAGCACAACTTGAGGCTGTGTCCCCTTGTTCTGTTGCTGCTTGCCTGGCAGAAGAGACCAACCCCACCTGGCTACGGCCTCCCTACAGGTAGTTGCAGACAGCAATGAGGTCTGCCCTGAGCCTCCTCTTCTCAACACTAAACACCCCCAGCTCCCTCAGCCTCTCCTCATAGGGTTTGTGTTCCAGGCCCCTCACCAGCCTCGTTGCCCTTCTCTGGACACGTTTCAGCACCTCAACATCTCTCTTGAATTGAGGAGCCCAGAACTGGACACTTGGCAGTTTGCTGCCACTCAAATTTACCTCCTTAAGGAGATCTTACCTAAAGTGAGAGCTAGAATCACGCAGGAGGAAAGTTAATTTGTTACCTTCTAAATGTGTATACTGACTGCATTTTTAAATAGAGACAATTTCAAGCTGCCTGTTTAAGTGTTCTGGCTCATTATTCTAACAGAACTGCTTTGAAGGGCTTTGGTTTTATAGGTTAGTTTGAAAGCCTTGATTTAGAGAGCAAGAGGGGACTTGCTCTATAAAGAATTCCCAGTCACATGCAGCTCCAAGCTCTGGCAGACTGAGGGTTCCATCATACAATCATAGAAATCAGTCAGAGTTGGAAGGGACCACAAAGATCATCTAGTTTCAACCCCCCTGCCATGGGCAGGGACACCCTGCCCTAGATCAGGCTGGCCATGAGAGTTGCATAGATAAAGCCATAGATTAAGCTGGTTATTTCTTGAATCACAGCCATTACAAATTGACCTAAACCAAAGTCTCTACTGTCTCATTCTGTCCCCAAAAGATGATGTGGTCATGCAGCATTGTTATTTATGATATCAAAAGTCATCTCTTGCTCCTCTAATTGATTCTGAGCCTCTCTGCAACTGGGACAGACCTAGGAGTATGAAGCACTGCCTCGTGCAGTACACTTCACTCTTTCACACTAGGCATTGTACTTCATGAACTGTTATCAAAACTCTGTGATGTAACATAACTGTGCTGTGTCTCCTCTCTGCAGTGCTGAAGAAGAGTGATGCTCACCATCTTCTGCATGTCAAACTGTGCATGAGAAGAATTTCATCTTTCTGTTAACCGCTAAACAAACTTCTGCTCAGGGAAGAGAGGACTTTTAACTATTAGTTCCCTACTGTGGTTTCAGCTTAGAATCATAGAACCAACCAGGTTGGAAGAGACCTCCAAGATCAGCCAGTCCAACCTAGCACCCAGCCGTAGCAAATCAACTAGACCATGGCACTAAGTGCCTCAGCCAGGCTTTGCTTCAACACCTCCAAGGATGGCGACTCCACCACCTCCCTGGGCAGCCCATTCCAATGCCAATCATTCTCTTTGCCAACAACTTCCTCCTAACATCCAGCCTAGACCTCCTCTGGCACAACTTGAGACTTTATCCCCTTGTTCTGTTGCTGGTTGCCTGGGAGAAGAGACCAACCCCACCTGGCTACAACCTCCCTTCAGGTAGTTGTAGACAGCAATGAGACCACCCCTAAGCCTCCTGTTCTCCAAGCTGCACACCCCCAGCTCCCTCAGCCTCTCTCCTCATAGGGTTTGTGTTCCAGGCCTTTCACCAGCTTTTTCACCCTTCTCTGCACACATTCCAGCACCTCAACATCTCTCTTGAATTGAGGGGCCCAGAACTGGACACAGTACTCAAGCTTTGATTTGAATTAGTGAAGATAAACTATTACAGTATCATAGTAAACCAGCCCCAAGTGTATCTCCCTCTACAAGAAAAAAACCCAACCACTGCAAGCAGAATCCCTCTGTTATGAAAGACACCAAAGGAATTCATTGCTGTTTATCCCCCAAGACAATTAGCAGTGATTTCAATCTTGTTGCCATCGACAGAACATCCTGTGCAGCACACTGTGATATGTACACAACATGAAATAGGAAACACATGAGTGTGAAGACAGCCATTCCTTTTCTGGCCCTCTCTTGGGGTGATGCTTACAAAGATAGGATTACAGAAAGGATTTCAGCTGCACATCTGTGAAAACTCACCATATACATTCAGGTTGAAGATTTGGTCTTCCTCTCCTGCAGGATTAGTAGCCACACAAGTGTATTTTGCTGTGTCAGAGCCCAGAGCTCTGAAAATGTTTAATGTGCTGCCATCTGGAGTTACTCTGTAAGGAAGGTCATAAAACACAGTGGGTTTGTTTATGCAGTCCTATGACCTGGCAAATAAACAGTCGGTTTTGTTCAGTTTGCTCAACTACCTCTATCCCCTTGGGGATGTGGTGAGAGAATCATTGGTTTTCTTTTGGCAAAACACTGCTATTAGAGACAGGTTAGGAAGATGTTTCCTAGAGATGTCCTGCTTAATTCTTGGATTAGGATTCAACTCCAGCCAGGCTTTGGAAGAAAAAGCATCAAGAGCAAAATGTTTCCATGTCTCAGAGCTTTCCCTTCCAAAGGAATTTAGTAGAACTTACTGACCTTAAAAACCTTAATGAACCTGATGAAATTTATTAACTGATAAGGGAATGTGCTAGTTTGAGCCTGGCTAGAATATTCTGGTGAGAAGAATTAGATGCTAGGCTGTGAAAAGGAAACAACGGTGATGGCTACCTCACTGAGATGGATAGGAACAAAAACATAAACAGATAACAGAGTTGCTCTCTGGGCTCTGGGGCTGCATGAACTTCTCTCTCTAACCTAACTTACTGCCTGAATAATCCATCTGCTTCCTAACCCCCTTGGCCAACCCTCCAAACTCACCTTGAGTGTAAGGCAAAGTCTGGGGTGAGGTAGAGAGGTGGGGAGAAGGTGGAAGGGTGGTTGGGAGCCCCTCCTGGGGACTCTGGTTTCTGGGAGGGCTGTTGTGTTTCTGTAGTACTTTTTAACTTGTCTATTTCTGTCTATAGCTGTAGATAGTGTAAATATCTGCTTGTAACTTGTGCTAAGCTGTAAACAGAAAGCTTCACTCTTAATTTCCAGCTCAGCTGAGTCTAGTCTGGGTGATTTCATAAGAGTGGGACCCAAACTGTCAGAGCTGTGTTTAAGCTTCTGAAAATGCTGTGTGAGCACAGGACTCTCCATTCAGCAGCAGCACCCAAACCATCACAGGAAGTAGATAATATGCACTTATCTCTGTACCAAAAAAACCCAAACAAACCAAGCAACCCAAAACCTACAACAAAAATCACAGTACTAACAAAAAATAGAATCATAGAATGGTTTAGGTTGGAAGGGACCTCAAGGATCATCCAGCTCCAACCCCCTGCCATAGGCAGGGACACCTCCCACTAGAGCAGGCTGCTCAAGGCCTCATCCAGCCTGGCCTTAAACGCCTCCAGGGAGGAAGTATCCACAACCTCCCTGGGCAACCTGTGCCAGTGTCTCACCACCCTCACTGTAAAGAACTTCCTCCTAACATCCAGTCTAAATCTCCCCTCTTCCAGTTTAAACCCATTCCCCCTTGTCCTGACATTACCAGACCTTGTCAATAATCTCTCCCCAGCCTTCCTGTAGGCTCCCTTCAGATACTGACATACAGGATTTACAGACACTAAAGAGGGAATTGATGGTCTTAACCTGTCTGAGTTAAGACTCAGGCTCTCTTTATACTCCCTCTTTGGATCCCTCTTTCATGCTTCCCTCTTTAAGGCACTCAGGTTTCCAAAAGAAGAGAAAGCAGTGTCTGCTTGCTTTTGCTTGCCTTATTCTTTCTAAATCATCATTGGCAATTGGTTTTCCATCTTTCAGCCACTGCAGAACAGGTGTGGGCACTCCATGGGCATTGCAGATGAGCTGGAGGCTTTCTCCCAGGAGGACACTGACCTCATTAGGCATTTCAGAGCCGACAATACTAGGAGGAACTGGAAAGGTGATGGAGGGAAGAGAAGATTCATCAGCAAGAAGCACAATCTGAATGACAAAAAGTGACACTGCACAAGTACTAACATTTATTGCAGTGCTCCAGTCAAACCTAGAATGTGTCTCTAGTACAGACAGTCTTATACTCAAACAGTTACTACCAGCTCTGCTCACTGCACTCCCATGCCTTACCTTGGATAGAAAGCACATAGCTTTTCTGAGCTTCTCCCTCTGTGTTTGAAGCAATGCATGTGTAGGTCCCACTGTCTAGAAGCTGAGAGTGAGCAATCTGCAGCTTGCTTCCACCAGATGCAATGTGAACTTCAAGAGAATCAGGGCTTTCTGAAAACAGAATCATGGAATGCACTGGGTTGGTAGGGACCTCCAAAAAGTCATAGAATCATAGAATCAGCCAGGTTGGAAGAGACCTCCAAGATCAGCCAGTCCAACCTAGCACCCAGCCCTGTCCAATCAACCAGACCATGGCACTAAGTGCCTCAGCCAGGCTTTGCTTCAACACCTCCAGGGATGGTGACTCCACCACCTCCCTGGGCAGCCCATTCCAATGCCAATCACTCTCTCTGCCAACAACTTCCTCCTAACATCCAGCCTAGACCTCCCCAAGCACAACTTGAGACTGTGTCCCCTTGTTCTATTTCTGGTTGCCTGGCAGAAGAGACCAACCCCACCTGGCTACAGCCTCCCTTCAGGTAGTTGTAGACAGCAATGAGGTCACCTCTGAGCCTCCTCTTCTCCAGGCTGCACCCCAGCTCCCTCAGCCTCTCCTCACAGGGCTGTGCTCCAGGCGCCGCACTAGCTTCATTGCCCTTCTCTAGACACCTTCCAGCGCCTCATCTAGTCCAAGCCCCCACAATAAAGCAGAGACATGTCCAACTAGATCAGGTTGCTCAGAATCCCATCAAGCCTGACCTTTGACATGTCAAGGGATGGGGCTTTAACCACCTCCCTAAGCAACCTGTTCCAGTGTTCCAACCTCATAGTAAATAGCTTCAATCTAAATCTACCCTGCTCTAGTTTAAAAACGTTGCCCCTCAACCAATTACTACCTGCCCTTGGAAACAGCTCCTCCCCAGCTCTCTTGTAGGACCCCTTCACATACTGGAAGGCTGCTAGGTCACCTCCCTAGAGCCTTCTCTTCTCTGGGCTTAACCATACAGCTCTCTTGTAGCTCCCCTTCACATACTGGAAGGCTGCTAAATCACCTCCACAGTCTTCTCTTCTGTGGGCTTAATAGAATAGAATCAACCAGGTTGGAAGAGACCTCCAAGATCATCCAGTCCAACCTAGCACCCAGCCCTAGCCAGTCAACCAGACTATGGCACTAAGTGCCCTATCCAGTCTTTTCCTGAACATCCCCAGGGACAGTGACTCCACCACCTCCCTGGGCAGCCCATTCCAATGGCAAATCACTCTCTCTGTGAAGAATTTCCTCCTAAAGCACTCAGCTCTCTTGTAGGACCCCTTCACACACTGGAAGGCTTCTAGGTCACCTCCCTAGAGCCTTCTCTTCTCTGGGCTTAACCACCCAGCTCTCTCAGCATGTTTTCTTAGGAGAGGTGCCCCAGCCCTTATGTATATGCAAACAGATGTCAAAACAAAACCAAAATCCCAATCAATTAACAGAAGAGCCTGGCTAGAGGCAGATGGAGAAAAAAGTAAATTGACAGAAAATAGCAGAGTGGTGCCTCAAAGGAGGAAAAAGAACTGAAAGAAGCAGGAGAGAAGGTTACCTATTGGCTTCCCATTCTTAAGCCACACTAATGTGGGTGGAGGAATCCCAGTGGCATCACACAGAAAGGTGACAGGATTACTGACTGTTTCATTCACCAGCTCTACTTCAGGGCCTTCTATATTCGGTGGCACTACAGATTGAAGGGAAACAATAAGAGTAGTTTGGTTACCAACAATTCTTCTCAGCTGATTTTGAGTTCTCTCTGGTGTTATTTAACAACTACTGTAGATAATGAGGCTATGCTTACCATAAACATTCAGATGGAAATGTTTATCGTCTCGCCCTGCGATGTTGATGGCTTTGCACACATACTGGCCTGTGTCAGAAACCTGCAGTGAAAACAGCAACTCATTAATCAGAGAATCTGTCAGGGTTGGAAGGGACCACAAGGATCAGCTAGTCCCAACCTCCCTGCCATGGGCAGGGACACCCTACCCTACAGCAGGCTGGCCACAGCCTCAGCCAGCCTGGCATTAAACACCTCCAGCCATGGGGCCTCAACCACCTCCCTGGGCAACCCATTCCAGGCTCTCACCACTCTCATGCTCAACAACTTCCTCCTCACAGCCACTCTGAATCTCCCCACCTCCAGCTGTGCTCCAT
>WAAF01019230.1:11516-58533 GCA_013400475.1 Tricholaema leucomelas
CTCTGCAGCCTGTCCAGGTCCCTCTGGATGGATCCCTCCCCTCCAGCCTGTCTGCTGCACCACACAGCTTGGTGTCATCAGCAAACTTGCTGAGGCTGCACTCAATGCCTCTGTCCATGGCACCCACAAAGATGTTGAAGAAGACTGCTGCCAGGACTGATCCCCGCAGGACTCCAGTGCTACTGTTCAGAGATTAACTGCCTTTACCAGCTCAAGGTGCTTTTCACAGAATGAAAAACCTCCAGCCCATACATCTATGTACAGCTACTAAGATAACACCACTAAAGAGCAAAATAGTTCATAGATTCATAGAATGCTGTGGGTTAGAAGGGACCTCTGAAGATCTAGTTCCAACCTCCCTGATATGGGCACGGAATCTTCCACTAGACCAAGTTGCTCAAGCCTTCATACAACCTGCCCTTGAACACCTCCAGAGAAGGGGAATCCATGACCTTCCTTGACAACCTCTTCCAGTATCTGACCATCCTCACTGTAAACAGTTTCTTCCTAATAGCCTTCTCCAAGAAGTGTGGCCAGCAGGGCAAAGGAGGTGATTCTCCCCTTTACTCTGCTCTCCTCAGACCCCACCTGGAGTACTGTGTGCAGTTCTGGAGCCCCCAGCACAAGAAGGACATGGAACTGCTGGAGCCAGTCCAGAGGAGAGCCACCAAGATGCTCAGAGGGCTGCAGCAGCTCTGCTATGAGGACAGGCTGAGAGAGTTGGGGCTCTGCAGCCTGGAGAAGAGAAGGCTTCCAGGAGACCTTATAGTAGCTTTCCAGTATCTGAAGGGAGCCTACAGGAAGGCTGGGGAGAGACTATTGACAAGGTCTGGGAATGTCAGGATGAGGGGGAATGGGTTTAAACTGGAAGAGGGGAGATTTAGACTGGATGTTAGGAGGAAGTTCTTTACAGTGAGGGTGGTGAGACACTGGCACAGGTTGCCCAGGGAGGTTGTGGATGCTTCCTCCCTGGAGGTGTTTAAGGCCAGGCTGGATGAGGCCTTGAGCAACCTGCTCTAGTGGGAGGTGTCCCTGCCTATGGCAGGGGGTTGGAGCTGGATGATCCTTGAGGTCCCTTCCAACCTAAACCATTCTATGATTCTATGATTCTATTCCCCCTTGTCCCATCAGTACAAGCCCTTGCAAAAAGTCCTTTCCCAGCTTTCTTGTAGGTTCCCTTCAGGTACTTGAAGGCTGGTACCTGAAGGCACTGGCTAAGGAGCAGCAGGTTAATGGCAGAAGGCCCATCCCAGCAGCCTGGCTTACCTCTGCTCCCTTGATTCGTAATGTTTGCCTGCCTGCCAAGATCTCCAGGTTTGCAGACTCTGCAATGAGGTGCCTGTTCTTGTACCAGGTGATGACAGGTGGAGGAATAGCATTAGATTCACACTCTAACACCACTGGGGTGCCCACTCGCACGTTCAGCACCGTCACTGAGCTCCCACCGTGGTCTTTGATGCTTGGGGGCACTGCAAGAGAAGCTCAGAGTTATTTCTGCCTTCTCTTTTTCAGAGGGCATTTTCCAAAGATGTAATTTCAGGTAAGAGTACAAAACAAACCCAGGACAGTCAGGAAAGTCTTCTTCTGGCTTTCCCCAGCTTGGTTTCTGGCGACACAAATATATTCACCATTATCTGGTAGTTTGGCTCGGGGAATCTGCAGGATCCGAGCACCTGAAGTGAAGAGAGAAGGTTTGAGATTTAGTCTGTGGTTATTGTACCAACCTCAAATGCTGGTTTAAATGTGCAGACTAAATTAACCCCAGACTCAAAAATCATTGCATTAACATTAAAAAAACAAAGCCAGGCAGGAGAATTAAAATTTTAGAGGGAGGTTTCATTAATGTTGTAGTAGGTCTGAGTGGCCCAAAATAGGCTTATCCATGTCCTGCCTTGCCTAGGCATGTTTTAGTGCTCCAACAGAGAGGCAAGCACGAGAAACGGACACAAAAGAACCTGGAGCCACTGAGTCTGGCCTGCCCAGGGTCCTGTGGTGTAAGGTACACACACTTAGCTTGTGCCTGCCTAGTGCAAGGCCTGTGCTTTTCCCAAGTTAAGGAAAAGTCACCCTGTGGCTTTGCCTAATATGGTAAGGTTTGGCTAACTGCCATCCTGATTGCCTATTCTTGTGTCCAAGGGGCAATTAATCTTGGCCCACATTGATAAAAGGAGATAGGCAGGTGAACAACCTGCTTTTGCTTCACTGCTCTTTGCTGTGCTCTCTCTGCTGTGCCCAGCCCTGCTGCTATTGCACACTGCCTTACTGCTTGCCTGGTAAACTCCACTGCTGCGAGTTACCAGGAGCAGACCCTGGATGTCTGCACGCGATCGGCCTGTCTGGCCAAAGTGACATCATGCTGAGACTGCACAACATCCTGCCTTCTGCAACTGAAGGTCCTGCTTAGAATCCCTGGACATATACACAGATCATCCAGAAGAAACCAGGAGAGAAGGTCAGAGACAGTCTGCGTCCTTTCCCCAGAAGCCAGGAAGATTCAAGCCTCAATGTCCAAGACAGAGTCCCCGGAAAGTATCTGGGCACTGTCTGGACTGTGGCTAAGCCCCACCAGTGGGTAATAATCTGTGAGTAAATGCTCAATGCCTCTCTGTAATTCTCTACTGCCTTCTGCCATAGAAGAAAAATTTGTCCAGAGAAGGGCAACAAAGCTGGTGAGGGGCCTGGAGCACAGCTCTGTGAGGAGAGGCTGAGGGAGCTGGGGGTGTGCAGCCTGCAGAAGAGGAGGCTCAGGGCTGACGTCATTGGTGTCTACAACTACCTGAAGGGAGGCTGTAGCCAGGTGGGGTTGGGCTCTTTTGCCAGGCAGCCAGCAACAGAACAAGGGGACACAGTCTCAAGTTGTGCCAGGGGAGGCCTAGGCTGGATGTTAGGAGGAAGTTGTTGGCAGAGAGAGTGATTGGCATTGGAATGGGCTGCCCAGGGAGGTGGTGGAGTCACTGTCCCTGGAGGTGTTGAAGAAAAGCCTGGCTGAGGCACTTAGTGCCATGGTCTGGTTGATTGGATAGGGCTGGGTGCTAGGTTGGACTGGCTGAGCTTGGAGGTCTCTTCCAACCTGGTTGATTCTATTCTATTCTATTCTATTCAGCAGAAAGAGCTTGAGTCCAGCTACTGGGCAAGCAGCATATTGACCACAAGCAGCATCTGACGTCGGGAACCTTCTCTTCCAGTTCAATTAATGTTTCTATACTTTGCTGGTGATTACTAGATCTAGATATTAGCCATAGAATGTTTCCATGGCAGTGTAAGAACTGAACCATTATTAAAAGGAGTGGTGGGGGTGGCAGAGTTCTGAATAGCAGAATTACTAAAGAGCATTCATTTTGGAAAAGATCATCTCACATCAATTAATTTCCCCAACCTCCACAACAATTAGTGCTCTAAGCCAACCTCCAGGCACATTATACCAGCAAGGCAGGTCTGAGCACCACAGCAAGTGATCTTCACTCCACACCTTGGAATGAAGACCAGCAGCAGGAACAAAAGTTACATAGACACCCATGGACCTCCATGAGGAGCTTTGAAAGGTCACAGAAAGGCTGAGAGCCCTGGGGCTGTTTAGCCTGGAGAAGAACAGGCTGAAAGGGGATCTATCAATGCCCAGCAAGAGATAAAGGGTGAGAGGCAACAGGATGGGGCTAGACTCTTCATTGGTGCCCAGTAACAGGACAAGGGGTAATGGTCACAATCTGGAATGCAGGAGGTACCATCTGAACAGGAAGAAAAACTTAGTTCCTGTGAGGGTGTTGGAGCCCTGGAGCAGGATGTCCAGAAGGTTGTGGAATCTCTTTCTCTGGAGAGATTCCAAACCCACCTGGGCATTGTGATCCTGGGCAAAGTGCTGTGAGTGACCCTGTTGAGCAGGGCAGTTGGACTTGGTCTCCAGAATGCATTCCTGTGTGATCAGTTCTAGGTGATCTTGCTCTGGCAGGAGGGTTGGACTATGTCTCTTCCAAACCCCACTGTGCTGGGATTCTGTTAAGAGGACCTCAGAACACAAGGATTTCTTCCTGGGACCACATCAGGGTTAATCCAGGTTGCCAATGAAGACAATAGGAGGATAATCCAAGCCAGCAGAATTTATCTTAGCCTTGTCACAATTTCTGCTCATTATTTTGAGCTGTGAGTCAAAGTGACTCACCTCTAATCAATACCTGTGTTTGCTGATGACACCAAGCTGTGTGGTGCAGCAGACAGGCTGGAGGGAAGGGATCCATTCAGAGGGACCTGGACAGGCTGCAGAGGTGGGCACAAGCCAACCTCAGGAGGTTCAACAAGACCAAGTGCAAGGTCCAGCAGCTGGGTCGAGGCAATACCAAGCAGAAATCCAGGCTGGGCAGTGAGCGGCTGGAGAGCAGCCCTGAGGAGAGGGACTTGGGGGTGCTGCTGGATGAGAAGCTCAACATGAGCCAGCAGTGTGCACTTGCAGCCCAGAAAGCCAAGCAGAGCCTGGGCTGCAGCAGGAGAAGTGTGGCCAGGAGGGCCAGGGAAGTGATTCTCCCCCTCTACTCCGCTCTGCTGAGACCCCACCTGGAGTACTGCATCCAATTCTGGAGCCCCCATTACAAGAAGGATGTGGATGTGCTGGAGTGTGTCCAGAGAAGGGCCAGGAGGATGCTCAGAGGGCTGCAGCAGCTCTGCTATGAGGACAGACTGAAAGAGTTGGGGCTGTTCAGTCTGCAGAAGAGGAGGCTCCCAGGTGACCTTCTTGTGGCCTTCCAGATCTAATAGGGGCCTACAAAACAGCTGGGGAGGGACTTTTTAGGCTGTCAGGGAGTGACAGGACTGGGGGGAATGGAGCACAGCTGGAGGTGGGGAGATTCAGAGTGGCCATGAGGAGGAAGTTCCTCAGCATGAGAGTGGTAAGAGCCTGGAATGGGTTGCCCAGAGAGGTGGTTGAGGCCTCGTGCCTGGAGGTGTTTAATGCCAGGCTGGCTGAGGCTGTGGCCAGCCTGCTGTAGGGTAGGGTGTCCCTGCCCATGGCCGAGGGGTTGGAACTGGCTGATCCTTGTGGTCCCTTCCAACCCTGACTGATCCTATGATTGAAGCACTCTAGTAGTTTTTCCATACAATTTGTTTCAGTGCTTTCAGTCTGAGCAAGTGAACCTTTCCAAAAGCCAAGAAGTTATTAAATATAGTAAGCCAAGTGTTACCCACTCACTGGAGCAATGTGAAGTACATACTGGAGCCATGCACAGTGGCCACTGCCTTAATCAAGACAAAAAAGATAGAAGCTGAGTCCAAAGGCTGTAGAAATAGCTGAGATTCCTCACCAGGAACAATGAAAGTGTTGGTATTTGAACTGATAGGTTTTCCATTCCTGAGCCAGCTGAGATCAGGAGGTGGGAAGCCAGTGACCTCACAACTCAGAGAGATGAAATGGTTCACCACCACCGTCAAATTCTCGGGATTGGCACCAACGATGCTTGGAGGAACTATGGAGAGAAATGCAGAAGTAACTAACACAGCATCAGCAGACAACATTCCATGGGATCCTGACTGACTGACACGCAGCTGAATTGCTGAGTTCACAGGATCACAGGATATTAGGGATTGGAAGGGACTCGAGGAGATCATCCAGTCCAACCCCCCTGCCACAGCAGGACCACACAATCTAGCACAGAGCACAGAGGAACACATCCAGACAGGCCTTGGAAATCTCCAGGGAAAGAGACTCCACGACCTCTCTGTGGAGCCTGTTCCAGTGTTCTGTGACTCTTACAGTAAAGAAGTTCCTCTTTGTGTTGAGGTGTGACTTCTTGCACTGCAACTTACACCCATTGCTCCTTGTCCTATCCCAGGGAGCAGTGAGCAGAGCCTGTCTCCCCTCTCCTGATCAGCCCTCAGATACTTATAAACATTGATTAAATCCCCTCTAAGTCTTCTCTTCTCCAGACTAAACAGCCCCAGGTCCTCCAGCCTCTCCTCGTAAGCCATGCCCTCTAGTCCCTCCATCATCTTCATAGCCCTCCACTGGACCCTCTCCAGCAGATCTCCATCTCTCTTAAAATGGTGAGCCCAAAACTGAACACAGTATTCAAGATGGGGTCTCACCAAGGCAGAGTAGAGGTGGAAGAGAACCTCCCTTGATCTGCTGGACAAACTCTTTCTAACACACCCCAGGATCCCATTGGCCTTCTTTGCCACAAGGGCACATTGCTGTGCCATGGATGTTATCCACCAGGACCCCTAGGTCCCTGTCCACAGGGCTGCTCTCCAGCAGATCACCTCCCAGCCTGTACTGCTGCAGTTTATTATTCCTCCCCAGGTGCAGGACTCTGCACTTGTCCTTGCCGAATTTCATCTGGTTCCTCTGTGCCCAGCTCTCAGTCTGTCCAGATCTCACTGGATGGAGTTGTGCCAAAGGGCCAAGTGGCAAAACTCATTCACATCCTATGATGAGCTGGATTTTGGCTTTCTGGAACTCTGGCTGAAGGCAATCTAATGGGCATTCCCGTTCCCATAATCCACAAAAACTTCACTGATTCCATTTGCAGTCCTCCAGGGCTTGCAATTTGAGGGGGCTAATGAACCTAGAAGAGACCCTACAGCTTCTGACCTATGCGCTACCACCTTTCAGTCACTGCACTCATGCAATGTAAGGCAGGACAGATGAAAATCACCCTTGTCAGCAGATGACTAAGTGTCATGTCTTATTGATATTGGATTGCTCCTATTACTTTCTGAAACAGTTCATTTCCTCACTAGAGAGAGCCCAAAATGATTCCTTCCAACAGTCCAGAGTTCTTTACTTAGCCAGACGAAGCTGCCAACCAGGCAACCAGCAACAAGGGACACAGTCTCAAGTTGTGCTGAGAGAGGTCTAGGCTGGATGTTAGGAAGAAGTTGTTGTCAGAGAGAGTGATTGGCATTGGAATGGGCTGCCCAGGGAGGTGGTGGAGTCACTGTCCCTTGAGGCATTCAAGAAAAGCCTGGATGAGGCACTTAGGGCCATGCTCTAGGATGGGACTGACTGGACAGGGCTGGGTGCTAGGTTGGACTGGCTGATCTTGGAGGTCTCTTCCACCCTGGTTGATTCTATGGCTCTATGATTCCATGACTATTGGGAACTATGTATGTGCTTAAACTCTTTGCTAAAATTATCCCATTTAAGGTAAACTAACATTTGAAAGAAGACAATGAGAAATCAAAGGATTGTTGTACTCACCATGAACATTTAGGTTAAAATACTTCTTGGCACTTCCAGCTGTGTTTTCTGCAATGCAGATGTACCTGCCAGTGTCTGTTATTTGGGAATTCAAAATCTAAGGGATAAAAAACGAAATGGTTAAGTTAATACAGAAGAGAACTTCATGTCAAAGGATCAGGTGAAGAGAATCAAGCTCAGCTCTCTGTTTTTCAACTGCTTCAGCCAATTTCATTCACTGATCAGAAGGGAAAGTTCTTTAGGAGACACCATTTTCTTTACAAACAAAAAGCAGTCACTGTTAAGTGACCTTGGACAAATAGAATAGAATAGAATCAATCAGGTTGGAAGAGACCTCCAAGATCATCCAGTCCAACCAATCATCCAGCCCTATCCAGTCAACCAGACCATGGCACTAAGTGCCTCATCCAGGCTTTTCCTGAACACCCAAGAAGTTATTCTCCACAGAAGTTAGTGTTATTTTAGGCCATGTGATTTCATAGCAGGACCCCACAAACAGTTGGGTCAGCACCACTGAGGGAACTGCAGAGGTGTGAGAAGAAGCATCTGAAGGATGGAAGAAGGGATAAAAACTTTTAGGTTCACAGCACTCTGTAAGGAAATAAAACCTCCTCAGAATCTGACACTCATCAAATCCAAATAGTTTTGTCTTTGTGGACAGCTTATGTTTGTGATGCTAAACCCCAGCTTTCCCCCTAAGAGTTACCTGCAACCTCCTTCCATTGGACAAAAATGTGTGTCTGTCATCTTCTGCTAGGAGGTGGCCATCCTTGTGCCAGGTAATACTTGGGGAAGGACTGCCACTGGCAGCACAGTCCATTGCTGCAGCCTTGTTGATGAGCACAGTCACCTCCTCAGGCAGATCTGCATCAGCTCCACTGATGGATGGTGGTACTAAGAAAGAGCAAAATGTGACAAGAATGCTGTGACCTAGAACCAGTCTTCTCTTCTCCAGACTGAAAAGCCCCAGATGTGGGTTGATTTTTCTCCCTTGAAACACATGATAGGACAAGAGGAAACAGTCTCAAGTTGCACCAGGGAAGGTTTAGGTTGGGCATGGGGAACAATTTCTTTCCCTAAAAGGCTGTCAAGCCCTGGAACAGGATGCCCATGGCAATGAATCCCTGGAGAGAATTAAAAGCCATGTAAACATGATACTGAGGTACATGGTTTAGTGGTGACCTGGCAGTGCTAGATTGAACTCATCCTCAATGGCCTCTTCCAACTAAATCAATTCTATGAACATACTAAGTTCATAGTTTACAAATATGTAGAATTAATAAACTGTAAAAACTTTAGGTAAACCTGGACTATAATCATGGAATCAGAGAATCAACCAGGTTAGAAGAGACCTTCAAGCTCAGCCAGTCCAACCTAGCACCCAGCCTTATCCAGTCAACCAGACCATGGCACTAAGTGCCTCAGCCAGTCTCCTATTGGACACCTCCAGGGACAGCGACTCCACCACCTCCCTGGGCAGCCCATTCCAATGCCAATCACTCTCTCTGAGAAGAACTTCCTCCTAACATCGAGCCTGTACTTCCCCTGGCACAACTTGAGACTGTGTCCCCTTCTTCTGTTGCTGGTTGCCTGGCAGAAGAGCCCAACCCCACCTGGCTACAGCCTCCCTTCAGGGAGTTGTAGACAGCAATGAGGTCAGCCCTGAGCCTCCTCTTCTGCAGGCTGCACACCCCCAGCTCCCTCAGCCTCTCCTCACAGAGCTGTACTCCAGGCCCCTCATCAGCTCTGTTGCCCTTCTCTGGACACCTTCCAGCACCTCAACATCTCTCTTGAGTTGAGGAGCCCAGAACTGGACACAGCATTTGAGGTGTGGCCTGACCAGTGCTGAGCACAGGGGCTGAATAACCTCCCTTGTCCTACTGGCCACACTGTTCCTGATCCAGGCCAGGATACCATTGGCTCTCTTGGCCACCTTGGTTCAGTAGTTTCCCCAGAACTCTTTTTGCCAATAAAAAGAGAAGCAGGAGAGCTCACAGAGCACGTGGACATTATAATGGATGGAATCCTCCCCAGCTTCATTCACTGCCACACACATGTATCTGCCAGCATCCTCAGCCTGTGCCCGTGGAATCTGCAAGACTCGGCCTCCTGGAAGGAAAATGTATTCAAGATTTAAATGCAGCATCAAGCAGTTTCCATCATTTCCACACCACATTTCTCTAGGGACTTGAGCAAGGCAATTTATGAATGGTCAGCATTTGTTCTGAATTAGAACTAAGTAAAGATTTTTATTTCCTAGCTACTTTTCCTGCTGTCAGATAGTTGGAACGCAGCAATGTTCATACTGAAATGTTAGAGAAGAATAATTAATTCCACAGAAGGGAATGAAGTTCTTCTAAATATGCAGCCAGATGTGGTTCTGCAATCAAAAACAGAGGTGTTTTTCAGCAAGGTGATAGGGAAGTAAGAGGAAAAAGGAAACATAATCATGGAATATTAGAATAGAATAGAATAGAATCAACCAGGTTGGAAGAGACCTCCAAGATCAGCCAGTCCAACCTAGCACCCAGCCCTATCCAGTCAACCAGACCATGGCACTAAGTGCCTCAGCCAGGCTTTGCTTCAACATCTCCAGGCACAGCGACTCCACCATCTCCCTGGGCACCCCATTCCAATGCCAATCACTCTCTTGTGAAGAATTTCCTCCTAACATCCAGCCTGTACTTCCCCCAGCACAAATTGAGACTGTGTCCCCTTGTCCTGTTGCTGATTGTCTGGGAGAAAAGACCAACCCCACCTGGCTACAACCTCCCTTCAGGTAGTTGTAGACAGCAATGAGGTCAGCCCTGAGCCTCCTCTTCTCCAGGCTGCACACCCTCAGCTCCCTCAGCCTCTCCTCATAGGGTTTGTGTTATTCTGGTAAAGCTGTTCCAAGCCAAAAAAAACCCCATAATAATCACTTTTGGAGCTGTTAGATGCTCGTTTAAAGACAGCCACAGAAATAGCTTCAGGAGAGGGAATGTCGTAGGAATGCATTTTGGTAGTGTTTGACATTGGTTTCTCAACAGACAAGTAACAGGTAGACAAAAAGACACCATCCCCACCACTGCCTCCCCATCACACACTGCATCCTAATCACACAATGGCTTAGATTGGCAAAGCCCTTCAAGCTCACTGAGTCCAAGCATTAGTTTCACACTGACAAGTCCTTGACTAACCCAANGGGAGAAGAGACCAGCTCCAGCCTCACTACAACCTCCTTTTAGGTAGTTGCAGAGGGCATTAAGGTCCCCTCTCAGCCTCCTCTTCTCCAGACTAAACACCCCCAGCTCCCTCAGCCGCTCCTCATAGGTGATGTTTGCCAGACCTCTCCCCAGCCTCATCGCCCTTCTCTGTACCCACTCCAGCACTTCAATGTCCCTCCTCTGCTGTGGTGACCAAAACTGGACACAGTACTCCAGGTGTGGTCTCACAAGTGCTGAGTACAGAGGCATGATCACCTCCCTACTCCAGCTGGTCACACCATTGATGATACAGGCCAGGATGCTGTTGGCCTTCTTGGCCACCTGGGCACACTGCTGGCTCATGTTCAGGCAGCTCTCCACCGACACCCCCAGGTCCCTTTCTGCCAGGCAGCTCTGCAGCCACTCCTGCCCCAGCCTGTAGGGCTGCAGGGGGTTGTTATGGCCAAAGTGCATGACCTGGCACTTGTTAAACCTCATGCAATTGGCCTCAGCCCATGGCTCCAGCCTGTCCAAATCCCTCTGCAGGGTCTTCCCACCCTCCAGCAGATTAACACTTCTGCTTAATTTGGTGTCACCTGCAAACTTGCTAAGAAATCACTCTCCCTCTGCACAGAAAGTCTCCCTTTTTATACTGTCAGCACTGTAAGCACCTTTTTCCCTTTCCCACACCAGGTTCAGCAGGAGCTCCTGACCATTTTTCTGCTGGAAGCCTTACTTCCATGCCTCACTCTCTGGTTAAGAGACTTTTCTACTGCAGTGATGATTTTGCCAAAGGAGGTAATTTAGGAAGGTGTCATTGTCATGCTTTAGTTTTCAGCACATCATATGGAAGTGGTCACATTCACACCATTTCAGGGACAACTTTTGAAATGGAAGATGGAAACTTATCTAAGGGCAAAGATGGAGAGAAACATTTGTTGGTCTCTTCTGCCAGGCAACCAGCAACAGAACAAGGGGACACAGTCTCAAGTTGTGCCAGGGGAGGTCTAGGCTGGATGTTAGGAGGAAGTTGTTGGCAGAGAGAGTGATTGGCATTGGAATGGGTGCCCAGGGAGGTGGTGGAGTCACTGTCCCTGGAGGTGTTCAGGAAAAGACTGGATGAGGCACTTAGTGTCATGGTCTGGTTGACTGGATAGGGTTGGGTGCTAGGTTGGACTGGCTGATCCTTGAGGTCTCTTCCAACCTGATTGATCCCTGGAGGTGTTCAAGAAAAGAGTGGATGTGGCACTCAGTGACATGGACTATTTGACTGGATAGGGCTGGGTGCTAGGTTGGACCTTGGAGGTCTCTTCCAACCTGGTCGATTCTATGATTCCTGCCAAGAAAGTCTGCATAGTACATAAAAATGGGAGGGCTTGAAGAATAAATGCTGGTTATTGCTACACAAGTACTGGCACCAACACCATTGGTGAGGTCAGAGTGTGGCACTTTGGTACTCACCTGGTAGGATTAGTACTTTGTCACTGGAGCTCAGAGGATAGCCATCCTTATACCATGTCAGAACTGGAGGAGGAACAGCGTTGGTCTCACAGTACAGTGAGAGAGGATTATTGACAATCACATCTTTACTTTCTCCACCTCTTCCTGCATCTACTGTGTTACCAGCTTCCCATTCTTTCTGGAAACTAGGAGGAACTACAACCAAGAAGGGGAAAAAAAAATTACAGTTTTACAGCAGAAACATAGAATTTAAGTGTAAGGAAAGGAAAAGCTCCTGTGACTGCTAAACAGCAGCCATAAAAGTTATCTGTATTAAATTCAGTCCTTCCCCAAGTTTAGATTAGCCAGGAAAATTCTAGGTCTTTTAATCAGAATGAGCCATTGAGCAATCAACTGAATGTTTTCTGAAGGCCAATAAATAACAGTGTAAGAAGACTTGAGGAAACACAGAGGGTATTAATCAGCAATAGTACTTAAATAATAAGCTAAGCTGGGTTTACTCAAGTTCCAATCTGCAGAAATGACTAATTGTTTTCTTGTTGTAGGCCAAGAAGATGCTTATGTCTGGGGCCTCAAGTGCTGCTCAGTACAGATAAATGAAATATAAGGAGCTAGTTGAAGCCACACTAAAACTGTCACAGGGCTTCAGGGAAGAGCAAGATCAATCTGGAGTCACCATCCCTGAAGGTGTTCAGGGAAAGACTGGATGAGACATTTAGTGCCATGGTCTAGATGACTGGATAGGGCTGGGTGATAGGTTGGAGTGGATGATCCTGGAGGTCTCTTCCAACCTGGTTGATTCTATGATTCTATGATCAATGTCACTGACTTCAGAGACACTGCAATATGTCACAAAACGACATACCGAATAATCAAATTTCAGTGCTGACTAATCTAATGTTGGCATCCATAAAGATGAGCAATACATATATGAATAAAAATCACACAAACAAACAAATCATTGGATTACAGAATCTCAGAATTTCTTAGATTGGAAAAGACCTTTAAGATCATCGAGTCCAATCATCAGTTTCACATTGACAAGTCCTTGACGTGCAGCCCAGACAGCCAACCGTGTGCTGGGCTGCAGCAAGAGCAGTGTGGGCAGCAGGGCAAGGGAGGGGATTCTCCCCCTTTACTCTGCTCTCCTCAGACCCCACCTGGAGTACTGTGTGCAGTTCTGGAGCCCCCAACACANTTGCCCAGAGAGGTTGTGGATGCTTCCTCCCTAGAGGTGTTTAAAGCCAGGCTGGATGAGGCCTTGAGCAACCTGCTCTAGTGGGAGGTGTCCCTGCCTATGGCAGGGGGTTGGAGCTGGATGATCCTTGAGGTCCCTTCCAACCTAAACCATTCTATGATTCTATGACTAAGGATTAGACCAAACAGGTGTGAAGAAAGCAAAATTATACCAAATTCCAACTTCCCAGGACATAAAAAAAGAGGGCTACCAGAACTTTCTGATCTGAAGTCTGCTTACCTTGTATATTTACATCAAACTCCAGCTCGTCCTCTCCAGCAACGTTGGATGCCACACAAGTGTAACGACCAGTGTCAGACACTTGAGCCTCCTCAATCTGCAGCGTGTGGCCATTAGCTTGGATGGTGATGTGAGCATCTGGTTTAAGTGGCTGCAAGGTCATATCAGGTAGAAATTAACACCTGGCAAAACATATACTAGAAGCAGCCTTATTTGTGGAATTAATACGACATCACCTCTCAGTTGGTCACATCCAGGCAGCTTCAAAATTCTTCCTAAGGCAGTTTACAGAGCCTGCATGTGGTTCAGTTTTTCTGTTCCCTTTCCTTGGGCCCCCACAGTCAACAGAACAATCATCAATTTTTGTTTATGCTTCCAGCTTTCCATCTACTCAGAGAAAGCAGTTGCATAGGACACAGAATTATTGAGGACCACCACTTAGGACACAGTCCCAAACTAGGTACTCCTGGGATGGCAGCCTTAGCCAAAGGTGGTGATGTCCAGCTCTCCCCTCTATTCCTGCTTTCCCTTAGACCAAAAGCTTTTTCTCCCTGAACTAATTTGATGAAGCTCCAAGTTTCTGGTGACAGTTTTCTCTTCACTGTTGTCAGAAATTCTGCATCTTCATCTTTCTGATCTTGGTAGCCATTCACCTAAGATGATGTGGTTTGATACTTCTAGGGTATCAGGTAGTGACAGGACTAAGGGGAATGGAGCAAAGCTGGAGGTTGGGAGATTCAGACTGGATGTGAGGAGGAAGTTGTTGAGCATGAGAGTGGTGAGAGCCTGGAATGGGTTGCCCAGGGAGGTGATTGAGGCCCCATGGCTGGAGGTGTTCAAGGCCAGGCTGGCTGAGGCTGTGGCCAGGCTGATCTAGGGTAGGGGGTCTCTGCCCACAGCAAGGGGGTTGGAACTAGATGATCCTTGTGGTCCCTTCCAACCCTGACTGAGTCTATGATACTACTCTTAATCCCATTTAGTTACTGAGAGGAGCAGTATCTAGACCATGGCACTAAATGGTCTAGATAGTGTCCCATGTGAACAGCAGTTGAACGTGGGTCAGTCGGTCCTAAGCAATAGGTGAGTTCTGGTCCAAAGTGGAGCAGGGTTCCACGTGAACAGGAGCAGCATCATCCCTACTGTGCAAGATCCAATTAAATCTGGCTGACTCAACCCTTGAACTCCACTGGCCAAGCTGATGGAAAACCCACACATGTAAAACTATGAATTTTCTTTGAGGTGGACAACTCAGATCTAACTCTCCCTACAGCCACACAACTAGTAGGATGTGCTACTCAGTGGACACAGTATGAAGGTAAAACAGCAAAGCAGAGATACACAGCACTGGATGTTACTGCTCCTAGAATGTATAGGATCATAGAATTGTTTATGTTTGATTGTTTATGATCACTGAGTCCAACAGTTAACCCAACACTGCCAGGGCACTACTTAAACCATGTCCCTCAGCACCACATCTACAAGCTTTTGAAATCACTCCAGGGATGGGGACTCCACCACTTCCCTGGGCAGCCTGTTCCAGGCCCTCCCACCCCTTCTGGGGTGTTTGAGAAGTTTTTCCTCATGTCCAACCTAAACCTCCTCTGGCACAACTTGAGGCTGTTTCCTTTTGTCCTATCACTTGCTCCTTGGCAGAAGAGACCAACTCTCACCTGGCTCCAGTCTCCTTTCAGGGAGCTATCCAATCAACCAGACCATGGCACTAAGTGCCTCAGCCAGGCTTTGCTTCAACACCTCCAGGGATGGTGACTCCACCACCTCCCTGGGCAGCCCATTCCAATGCCAATCACTCTCTCTGGGAAGAACTTCCTCCTAACATCCAGCCTACACCTCCCACAGCACAACTTGAGGCTGTGTCCCCTTGTTCTATTGCTGGTTGCCTGGCAGAAGAGACCAACCCCCACCTGGCTACAACCTCCTTTCAATCTAAGATGCAGCTGCTGGATAGACCAATTGCTCTGATGGTGGCAGCAAGCTGCTTCTATCCACCATCCTTCCTTGAGGACCTCTCAATTCTCCCTAGCATCATTTTTGATTGCCAGGCAATTAGAAGACCCAAGACATCCCAGAATTAGAGCTCAAAACAGATGGAGGCTGTACACGCAGTTTCTCCAGAGACTGCATGCTCAGTAAACCCAGCAAGGGCTGCTCCAGCTGCAAGACTTGCAAGAGTTTGCCTCATGAACAGCTGAAGCAAGAGGTGAGATCCTCATTTCCTGCAGAAAAGTTGCACCTTTTAGTTCTTATTTCTGGCCAGCCCCCATCAGAGTGCACACCAGCAGGTCTGCCTGGCACTGCCCTTCCAACCTGCCTCTCCTCCAGACTGATGCTGTTGTGAAGACTGCGTGTGGCAAGGACCACACCTCATTCCCCCACAGAGGAGCCAGATGCTTCTGTGGCTTTGTGAGCTCTGCCAGAACCAAGTGGGAGGCTTTATGCAATTTCTGCAAGGGCAGCACTTAGAACAGCCAAGTGTTGGGATATTCTGTAACAAGGCTTTTGGGGACTCTACATAACAGCAGGGGAACATGTGGCCATGCTATGGGATGCTACTGCTAGGCAGAGTCTTCCCGGCTGAAAGTGCAGGCCAGTGGTAGACCCTGGAAACTCCAGCACTGAAGCCTCACTGGCACTGCCAAGCACCCACAAGAAAGCAAAGGTGTCAATTTGAGGGGGGCTCAACAGCAAGCATCCTAAGATCAAAGACCAGCTTGAGCTGGAAAAGACTCCTGTTTCCAATCCCCCTGCCATGGGCAGAGACACCTGCCACTAGACCAGGCTGCTCAAAGCCTCATCCAGCCTGGTCTTAAGCACTGACAGAGATGAGGTGCCCACGACTTCTTTGAGCAACCTATTCCAGAGTCTCACTGTCCTCATAGTAAAGTACTTTGTGCTAGTTTGAAGCTAGCTTCTTGGTGAGAAGAATTAGATGTTAGGCTGTGAACAGGAAACAATGGTGATGGCTACTGCACTCAGAGGCTCGCTGAGATGGATAAAAACAAGCACACATAGATAACAGAGTTGCTCTCTGGTTCTGGCTGCATGCACTTCTCTCCCTAGCTTGCTGTGTAACTAATTCCTCTGCTTCCTAACCCCCCTGGCCAATTCTCCAAACTCACCTTGCATGTAAGGCAAAGTCTGGGATACGGCAGAGGGGTGGAAAGGAGGTGGAAGGGTGACTGGGAGCCCCTCCTGGGGACTCTGGTTTCTGGGAGGGCTGTTGTGTTTCTGTATCGCTTTTAACTTGTCTATTTCTGTCTATAGCTGTACAGATTGTAAATATCTGCTTGTAACTTGTGCTAAGCTGTAAATATAAAGCTCCATTCTAATGTCCAGCTCAGCTGAATCCAGCCTAGGTGATTTTCTCAAGTGGGGGGTAGGGGCAGGTAACACCCAAACCATCACAAACTTCTTCCTGATGTCCACCATAAATCTACCCTGCTCTGGTTCCTAACCATTCCCTGATGTGTTCGGGGTGATCCTGCCAGCAGGAGTGGGAAAACTGCTTCCTGCTAACTTCAGCAGTGTGAAGGAACCTGCTATGCTGTGTGACCGTTCACTACCAGCCACAGTGGACACGCAGCTGTGGCTGTACCAAATCCACCCCTTAGAAGGAATTAAGTTGTGACTGGCCTGTCCATCCTTGTACCAGCTGATGGCAGCAGTAGGAACGGCATGAGCTTCACACTCCAGGGTAAGGCTGTGGTTCACTTTGATCTTCACTTCCTTAGGGGACAGCCCCATCCCTGAGACATCTCCTTTGTTAATGGTGGGTGGAACTGCACAAAAGCAAAGGGAGGGAGAGAGGCTTTCATGACTTAGAGTCTTCAGAAGCATTTCAAAACCGACTGGACAAAGAGAAAACCTGGATGATGACCTCAGGGAAACAAATGCATTCCTCCTACAATCTGCCTCCTCCCCACAGCTGAATTTTTCTTTATATATCTGTCTCTCTGTGTAGTTTAAACTATTTTTGGTACATGTATTATATAGAAACGTACAGAAATGTGTTCAACAGCTGTAGAAGTGCAAACCTGACTATTACCTTCCCCACCTATAGCACTTTAGTATGTATTTGGCTTGAATTCTATAGAGTTCAGTGTACTGGAGTCACTTAAAAAAAAACCCACCATTTTCTAGTGGAAACTAATATCCCACAAAACATGTGTTTGAACTGAAGGCCATGCTCAGAATAGCTGCTCAAACCCTCAGCATTTCCATTCTACTGAAATCCCAGCGTTGCAAAATCCTTGTTTCCTTCTCCATCTGAATGAAAACAGAACATTTCAAAATCCTCAAGTTCCCACTCTCATAATACCTTTTTAAATGATTTTGAATGCTTTCAAAGCATTTTCCATTGGGAGGTTTTGAATTCTCCCTAATGCTTGCAGTAGCAGAATAACTGACAGCTGCAACAGCATTAGGGGGTGAGGGGCTTTATGTTGCTACAAGGGTGAGGGGCTTTATGTTGCTACAAGGCCACTCTTCAATAATGAACTCTTTTGTCATCCTCTCATTATTCTGAATCCAATGGGGCCTTGTTAAGGATTTAGGGTAATTAAGACAACAGCACAGTTACTGTGAAGGAGCAAACCAAACTCCAGTTCAGACTAGGAAATTAAAACCAAACTAACAGATGAAAAATTGTGCTTGACTGAGCCCATAATGAAGAGTTTGAGCATTAAAATAGAGTATTAGGCACAGCTGCTTAGGGGACAATGTGCTGACAGGAAGCCTGGAATGGGAAAGCTTTTGTCCATATGGTATTTTATGGAGGGCTATAAAAACAGCATCCTCCTGCTTTACCTGACTGAAGAATGTTTTTTTGTTAGAAGTTACACTTCCCCCTCCACTCCTTTCTTTCCAGAGCAGTTTCTTTGCTCCTGAGACTCTCTGCTCACATCTCCCACTGCTCTGCTCTTGTTTGATTTGAAAATCATTACCAAAAAACATTTCAGAATAAACTGGAGTTCAACATCTTGCCCTGAGTGATACAAAGGTCTATAGCCCCACAGAAACACTTGCAAAGGATGCAACAGTTCTCTTTCCTGGTGTCTTTGCTCAGCAATGCAATGCGGTAACGCAGATGTTTGCTAAACAAAGCCAGGAACAGAACTCCTTGTGTTCACCTGGATAGGTAACTCCACAAAGAAGGAAATAGAAGAATGAAAAGAAAATTATATTGGAAGCATTCCCTTACTGTAGACTTTCACTTGATAGTGTTTGGAAGCCTCTCCAGCCTCATTTGTGGCTACACAGGTGTATCTTCCAGCATGGTCTTCCTGCACGTTTAGGATCTGCAGGGTTCTTCCACCTGCCAAAAGACAGCTTTTTTTTTAACTCTCTATTATGCTTTTGCTTCCCAAGGATTTAAATTGTTTCTGCAGAGTATTTTCAATCCTTTGATCCAAATTCTGCCCTTAGATGAGCATTAAAAACTGGCTGCTTACCCCCATGGACATCATGCAATAGCATGGATAATTTGCAGTAGTGCTTTGGATAGCAGCTCTTGTTGCTTACAGATTCTTGGAGGAATTGTTAGCATAGCCCTGCACACAACACCTCTTGCAGAAGGTTCTGCACTTCATTCATGGGCAGAGGGAGATGCATAACAAACAAAGATTAAGGAAACACTCAAATCAGCCTGCTCAACACACGAGGGTGGATGCAAATCTCTGAAGTGCCTTTCTGTTTCAGGGCAGGTCTCAGTAAGAAAATGGATCTGAGGAAGTCACAGAAGCAACAATCACGACATGGGAACATTAAACGTGAATCTATAAGCAGAGTTTAGAACTTCAAGTGATTTCTTCATAGAAACATAGAATCAAGCAGGTTGGAAGAGACCTCCAAGATCATCCAGTCCAACCTAGCACCCAGCCCTAGCCAATCAACTAGACCATGGCACTAAGTGCCTCAGCCAGTCTCCTCTTGAACACCTGCAGNTTACTTCCTATAGTATCCTGTTTGCTTTTGGTTTGTACTCTGCACCCATGGCCTATATCAATTCCTCACTGTGTCAACTCACCCTCCCTCTAAACACATCCAGTTAACAATCCTAATGTACTTGTCCTCTACCTGATCCACTATGAGGTGTCTCTGCCCATGGCCCTGCCCAGGGGTTGGAGCTAGATGTTGGAATGCAAATCTTATGAGGAGAGGCTGAGGGAGCTGGGGGTGTGCAGCCTGGAGAAGAGGAGGCTCAGGGCAGACCTCATTGCTGTCTACAACTACCTGAAGGGAGGCTGTAGCCAGGTAAGGTTGGTCTCTTCTGCCAGGCAAGCAGCAACAGAAGAAGGGGACACAGTCTCAAGCTGTGCTAGGGGAGGTCTAGGCTGGATGTTAGGAGGAAGTTGTTGTCAGAGAGAGTGATTGGCATTGGAATGGGCTGCCCAGGGAGGTGGTGGAGTCACCATGCCTGGAGGTGTTCAGGAAAAGACTGGATGAGGCACTTAGTGCCATGGTCTGGTTGACTGGATAGGGCTGGGTGCTAGGTTGGACTGGCTGATCCTGGAGGTCTCTTCCAACCTGATTGATTCTATGATCTATGACCCTTGGGGTCCTTCTGGCCTTGACAACTCTATGATTCTACTTCAGTGTAACCAGTGAAGCTTCTTCCTGTTTCCCACCTCCATAGATGTGCCAGTAAAGAGTTTCTCCAGAAATTAAACATGGCAATCTACTCAGAACTAAGAAAAATGCCACCTTGTTCTTTCACAGAACATTTGTATCTCCCTCCATCTAATTTCCACACTTCAAGTACTTCCATTCATTATGAACTCCAAAGAATTTGCTTGCCATCACTTAGCTTCACAGGACAAATGGATAAACACCTGAAGACAAATGAAACTTAAGTAAATAACCAGTTATTTGTGAAGCACTTAAAAAATACTGGAATGGGAAGTTCTACAAAGATACAAACTTTATCCTTAATGAAATCTATGCTTTTGATGTTTCAAATTAACCTGTAAGAGGAAATTAAGCAATAATGTTGCACAATAACTTAGGTTTGATGATCTCTTTGGTCTTTTCCAACCTGATTAATTCTGTGACTCTGTTCTCTTAGTCATCAGTAAGAACGAAACTTTTACCTGGCAAAATGCGGATATTTCTGCTGGATTCCAATAGTTTTCCATCTTTCAGCCAGGTGATTGTAGCTGGAGGATAGGAATAAGCCTCACAAACCAGTGATGTTGGACTGTTGAGGATAACAGAGATGTCTTCTGAATTTCCATGGTCATCTGCACCCACAATGGTTGGAGACACTAGGAAAATCAAAGTCATTAAGCAGAGGAAGGACCTCCATGAAAAAACAACAACTTTCTGTTCCCTCTTCAGTTTAGGAACCTGGTGGCAGCCTTAAATAGTTGGAGGGCATTCCTTTGGTTCTGGGTTTCAGTGCTCTTCAGACAACCTTCATAGGATCATAGAATCAACCAGGTTGGAAGAGACCTCCAAGATCATCCAGTCCAACCTAGCACTCAGCCCTGTAGGGCAAGTCATCTTGTTTGATGACTTGCCCTAAAGTCAACAGTCAGCCCATGTTTGTGGAAACTGTACCCCTGTGGCCTTTGTCAAGCAGAGGTCACCAGAGAGGCAGCTACCAGCAGCTGGCAGCCTCACCTCTTGATGCTCCTGGAAGCAGGAGTTTGGTAGGAGGCATGAGCCTAGAAAGTGAGGATGTTGGGAAAACAAACTTGCTATTGTCTGCATTTGGTTATGCAATAAGCCCTCGTGACAAAAGCCAACTACAGATGGTTTCAGCTTCTATGAAGAGATAACAATCCACAGTGCTCTTCAGATACCTTTTCCTTGACTCACAATAAGCCACTGTGCTGCTCATTCCACACAGACTCCTGTTATAGCTCCCCATTTCCCAGCACTTTCCTGAAGCACAGAACTGCTGCTCCTACTGAATTGCTCTTCCTTATCAATCACTAAGCCACGAAACTTCAATCAATTCCAGGCAACTTAAGTACTGCTGTAACCAAAGTGCTACACAGTTCCCATGTGATTTCTCCTCAGATGAGTCTTTTCTCAGCCAGAGCCAGCTCAGCTGTCTTACCAAGTACACTGAGGCTGTAACTTTTGCTCTTCTCTCCAGCTGCATTGGAGGCAAGACATGTGTATCTCCCTGTGTCGGCGACCTGAGCATTGCTGATCTGCAGGAAACGTCCACCAGACAGGACCTTGTGCTCCTCATCCTCGGTTAGAGATTGCCCATCCTTTAGCCAGCTGATCTGTGGCACAGGGTTCCCTTAACAGAGTGAAGGAAACTGCAAATATTAGTTGTTGCACAGCCTCTGGGGATAAGCTAAGACTTGTGAAGCACAGAAAAAAGCAGTTTCAGATGCTTTTTTAAGGTGTATCCTTTAGGGAGATGTGTTGGACTATCTATTCTAAAGGCTTCAAAGCTCCTCTTGGATCCCACAGGTGCTCAGAGAAGAAACATCACAGCATCTCTTCTCTTGGTTACATCTTGTGCAATCTTTTTAAGGAGGAGCACTCCATCCTGCTATAGGCACCATATCTACACCTGAAATGCAACAATCCCACTGAACTGAAAGTTCACAACTAAAAAGAGGTGTTCAGAACCAATGCTGATACACACCACAGAGGGGGCTGATCAGAAAATACCATCTTGTAAACTTTTACCTGTCACTTCACATGCCAGGGTAACTCTGTGCTGCTCTTTCACCTTCACATCTTCCAGTTTATTTTCACCCACAATCCCTGGAGGCACTGCAAGCACAAGCAAGAAGACAACATCAGCAAGTATTACTTACAACCAAGTCACAGAATCATAGAATCAACCAGGTTGGAAGAGACCTCCAAGATCATCCAGTCCAACCTAGCACCCAGCCCTATCCAGTCATCTAGACCATAGCACTAAGTGCCTCAGCCAGGCTTTGCTTGAACACCTCCAGGGACAGCGATTCCACCACCTCCCTGGGCAGCCCATTCCAATGCCAATCACTCTCTCTGCCAGCAACTTCCTCCCATTACTCCTCATCCTGTCATTACAAGACCTCATAAATAGTCCCTCCCCAGCCTTCCTGTAGGTCCCCCTCAGATACTGGAAGGCCACTCTAAGGTCTCCTCAAAGCCTTCTCTTCTCCAGGCTGCAGAGCCCCAACTCTCTCAGCCTGTCCTCATAGCAGAGCTGCTGCAGCCCTCTGAGCATCTTCGTGGCCCTTCTCTGGACTTGCTCCAACAGTTCCATGTCCCTCTTGTGTTGGGGACTCCAGAACTGTACACAGTACTCCAGGTGGGGTCTGAGGAAAGCAAAGGGGGAGAATCACCTCCCTTGCCCTGATGGCCACACCTTGAGTCTAATTTCAGATTGCAACAAAGCCACACCAAGACTTTTGCAAATATTCAAGTACTTTTATGCCTACTACAGCAAGGCCTCCATGCACACTGACTCGTTTGCTGCATCTCCTACACCCCTGTAGAGGAACACTGTTTCTGTACAGCTCCTATCTACAGTGAGCTGGTGAACATTTTGTGTTGCTGTCAGGGCACATTCCAGTAACTTTCCTCCAGAAAGACAAAGAAATTACCAGGGGAAGAGGAGAGAAAACTGAACAAAGGAATTTTCCACTTAGATCACTTGAAATCAGCTTCACTGAGCATTTTTCCTTGAAGGCAAACAAAGCCTGTGCAATAGAGATTCCCAGAATGCTGAAGAACACCCTGCTCCTAAATCCCTCCAAAGAAAACAGTAAAACAATGAACTCTTTTCAGTGTTGATCCATCTCTTCCATTCTATCAGACTGACACATCCATGAGCTCATCAAACAAACATGAACTGACGTGAACGTGAGCTATCCTTTAAGGGCTGAACATGGCACAGGCAGCTGAAGGCAAGGGAAGCACCACAGAGAAAGGAAGCACAGCAAAATTGTCACCAGTAAGACTATAAGACAACTGCATAAGGGTTGGTAATCATGGACAAAAAACATCAACAGTTACTAAATCAAACATGGGTGTTTATGGGTAAAATACTGCAAGTCACAGCAGGAAAGTGCACATTAATGGTTCCAAATTGCCATCTGAGGAATCCCAGCATGGTGTATCATAGAATCATAGAATCAAACAGGTTGGAAGAGACCCCCAAGATCATCCAGTCCAACCTAGCACCCAGCCCTAGACAACCAACTAGACCATGGAGCTGGGGTTGTTCAGTGTGTAGGTTGGAAGGACTGGAATGTGTCCAGAGAAGGGCAACGAACTGGTGAGGGGCCTGGAGCACAGCTCAGTGAAGAGAGGCTGAGGGAGCTGGGGGTGTGCAGCCTGGAGAAGAGGAGGCTCAGGGCAGACCTCACTGCTGTCTACAACTGCCTGAAGGGAGCGGGAGCCAGGTGGGGTTGGTCTCTTCTGCCAGGCAAGCAGCAACAGAACAAGGGGACACAGTCTCAAGATGGGCCGGGGAAGGTCTAGGCTGGATGTTAGGAGGAAGTTGTTGGCAGAGAGAGTGATTGGCATTGGAATGGGCTGCCCAGGGAGGTGGTGGAGTCACTGTCCCTGGAGGTGTTGAAGCAAAGCCTGCGTGAGGTACTTAGTGCCATGGTCTGGTTGACTGGACAGGTCTAGGTGCTAGGTTGGAATGGATGAGCTTGGAGGTCTGTCCTTCTCTGGACATGTTTCAGCACCTCAACATCTCTCTTGAATTGAGGAGCCCAGAACTGGACACAGCACTCAAGGTATGGCCTGACCAGTGCTGAGTACAGGGGCAGAAGAACCTCCCTTATCCTACTGGCCACACTGTTCCTGAGCCAGGCCAGGATGCCATTGGGTCTCTTGGCTAACTGGGCACATTGCTGGCTCATGTTCAGCTACTATCTACCACTGCCTCCAGGTCCCTCTCTGCCTGGCTGCTCTCAGCCACTCTGTCCCCAGCCTGTAGTGCTGCTTGGCATTCTTGTGGCCAAAGTGCAGAACCCTGCACTTGGCCTTGTTCAACCTCATCCCATTGGCCTATGCCCACCCATGCAGCCTGGCAAGGTCCCTCTGCAGGGCTCTCCTACCCTCCAACAGCTCCACACCTGCTCCTAGCTGGGTGTCATCTGCAAACTTACTGATGCTGGACTCAATCCCCTGTTCCAGATCACCAATAAAGATGTTGAACAGGACTGTGCCCAGCACTGATCCTTGGGGCACACCACTAGTGCCAGCTGCCAACTGGATGTGGCACCATTCACCACCACTCTCTGGGCCCAGCCCTCCATCCAGTTCTTGACCAATATCAGGGTGAATCTATCCAAGCCATGGGCTTCCAACTTTGCCAGGAGCTTGCTGTTTTTGTTACCAGCAAAGGATACAGCAGACTTCCTTATCATCTTCCACTGTACCAAAACTGACCAGTACTTACCTAGAACAGAAAGGTCAAAATCCTTCCTGACTTCTCCTGCAGCATTGGTCACCACACAGGTGTATTGACCTTCATCTGCTACACTGGTGTGTGTCAGTCGGAGTGTTCTGCCCCCTGAGGAAAGCCAGAGAACATCCAATCATTGAAGTCCTGCTCCAATCACCATGCCCCCATGCTGTCTGTCCTAACTTCTGTGCTTTGGTTACACCCCCAGCTGTACTTCTCTTTCATGTGGTCTATTTTTACGTTGAATGAGTAATAAGAGAAGGAGCCCCCAACACAAGAAGGACACAGATCTGTTGGAGAGGGTCTGGAGGAGGGTCACTAAGATGATCAGAGGGCTGGAGGACCTCTCCCGTGAGGACAGGATGAGAGAGTTTGGTCTGTTCAGACTGGAAAAGAGAAGGATCCAGGGAGACCTCATTCCAGCCTTCCAGTACCTGAAGGGGTCTACAGGAGAGCTGAGAAGGATCTTTTTATAAGGGCTTGTAGTGACAGAACAAAGGTGAATGGTTTCATATTAAAACAGAGTAGATTTAGATGGGACATTAGAAAGAAGTTCTTTATTCTGAAGCTGGTGGAACACTGGAACAGGTTGTCCAGACAAGTTGTGGATGCCTCATCCCTTGAAGTATCCCAGACCAAGCTGGATGAAGCTTTGATCAGCCTGATGTAGTGGAAGTTGTCCCTGCCTGGATCCCCTACAGGAGATCAGAACCAGATGATCTTTAAGGTCCCTTCCAACTCCAGACATTCTGTGATTCTATGATTCATAGAATCAGTCAGGGTTGGAAGGGACCATGAGGATCATCTAGTTCCAACCCCCTTGCAATGGCCAGGGACACCCTACCCTACAGCAGCCTGGCCACAGCCTCAGCCAGCCTGGCCTTAAACACCTCTAGGGATGGGGCCTCAACCACCTTCCTGGGCAACCCATTCCAGGCTCTCACCACTCTCATGCTCAACAGCTTCCTCATGTCCAGTCTGAGATTCTTACTTCTAGATTCTTCCTCCAGATTCTTACTCCTAGTCCCATCATTTCTGCTCAAGCTTTTCTTCAGTGCTTCTGGATCTGTGCTTAATATTGATCATACTATTTTTTTAATCATCAGCTTCCAAACTACCCTGATGTATCATTTTTCCCTCCCCCCCCCAGTAATTACATTTAAGAGGACTTTGAGGCAGACAGCTTGGGAGAATTTCTAGAGCAAGTCAGAGACCAACAGGACCAATCAGTGAAACCTTTGAGTTTGCACAGAGAAACTCAACCCTGCTCCACTCAAGTCACTCAAGTTCCACAGAGAGATTCATGTAATTCACATGTAGTTCGTTAGTCAGCTCTCTGGATGTGTGTGATGGTTTGGGTGTTATCTGTCCCCCTACACTTAAGAAAATCACCCAGACTAGGCTCAGCTGAGCTGGAAATTAAAGAATGAAGCTTATTATTTACAGCTTAGCACAAGATCCAAGCAGATATTTACAATCTATACAGCCAGAGACAGAAATAGACAAGTTAAAAGTAATACAGAAACACAACAGCCCTCCCAGAAACCAGAGTCCCCAGGAGGGGCTCCCAACCACCTTTCCACCCCTCTACCTTACCCCAGACTTTGCCTTACGTTCAAGGTGAGTTTGGAGGACCAGCCAGGGAGGTTAGGAAGCAGAAGGATTAGTCACACAGGCAGCAAGTTAGAGAGAAAAATGCATCCCAAAGCCAGAGAGTAAACACATTATCTATGCTTGTGTTCTTGTTTTTATCCATCTCAGCAAGCCTCTGAGAGCAGCAGCCATCACCATTGTTTCCTTTTCACAGCCTAGCATCTAATTCCTCTCACTAAAATATCCCAGCTAGGCTCAAACTAGCACAATGTGGCACAAAGTGTGTTTGCAATTCGTGGGATTTCTGCACAGACTTCTAAGCAGGAAATCTGACAGGACAGAGTAGACAGCAGGATTTTCATTCATGAGGGCTTTGCTGTACTGGGAACATCAATGAGGCCACAGACAAACAATAAAGCCTTGTCAGAGGGGGTGTGGCACACAGAAAGAGTAAGTTTGCTTTAATAAACACATAAAAACAGCCCCTACAAGTGTTAAGGAATAAAATCCTATTGTTCTCTTCTAGCACTTCTATCAGTTGTGACAACAGCACTGGTTTACTTGCAATGGTGGAAACTAAGAGATCTCTTTAACACTGTACCAGAGCAGCTGTCAGGGCATGCTCACACACACTGGCTTAAAGACAAGAAAATCTGCAAGCATGTTTGACCTGCTGGAAAGCACTTCTGCAGAGGAGATGGTCTCCTGGAGTGCATTCAGAAGAGTGTGGCCAGCAGGTCAAGGGAGCCTCTATTCCAAAAGGGATGTGGAGATGCTGGAGCGTGTCCAGAGAAGGGCCACGAGAATGCTCAGAGGGCTGAAGCAGCTCTGCTGTGAGCACAGACTGAAAGAGTTGGGGTTGTTCAGTCTGGAGAAGAGGAGGCTCCCAGGTGACCTTCTTGTGGCCTTCCAGGATCTGAAGGGGGCTACAAAAAAGCTGGGCAGGGACTTTTTAGGCTATCAGGGAGTGACAGGACTGGGGGGAATGGATAAAAGCTGGAGGTGGGGAGATTCAGACTGGCCAAGAAGTTGTTGAGCATGAGAGTGGTGAGAGCCTGGAATGGGTTGCCCAGGGAGGTGGTTGAGGCCTCATGGCTGGAGGTTTTTAAAGCCAGGCTGGATGAGGCTGTGGGCAGCCTGGTGTAGGGTAGGGTGTCCCTGGCCATTGCAAAGGGGTTGGAACTAGATGATCCTCATGGTCCCTTCCAACCCTAACTGATTCTATGATTCTAAAAGCTTTTCTCCTTCCTACAGTTACTATGCAGCTTGGTGCATGGTCTGCAGGGAAACAGGATGCTGTAGGGTGGACTATTATTTGTGATGTTCTCAAGGGTATGTAGGAAGCATCATGAAAAGCAAACATCAGCACAGTATCTGAATTAACAGATTAGAAGCTGCCAGTAGTGTGTCCACACATTTAAATCATCTGCAGTGCCAAGTATGTTTTCCATCAACAGAACCAAAACCCTCCTTTGGCAAAGTGTTTTACCTCCTTTGTTAGTTGAAGAGGGGGATTTGTTGTTGTTGTTTGGAGCATTTCACAGCTGTACAAACACAAATAAAGTTCCAAATGCCATGCTGGTTATGGGTCACTACCACATCGTGGAGTTGTGAGATGAGCTGCACAAAAGCTGGAAAGCAAAGCACTCAGTTCTGGCCCATTTCCCCACTCCCACTGCAGCTAAGGTTGAGAGACAATAAACATCTCTCTGTCTCTCACCCTTCCTGGCTCTGCAATCCGGGTGGTGCTGTTAGCGTGGGTGTAGAAATCAACAGACAGAAGGCAAACAACCAAGCCCAGCAGACATTGTTTTTGTTGATGGCAGCTTTGCACAAAAAAGAATGTGTGTCAGCTCAGATGGATGTATACTGGAGAGTATCACACACCCACTCCTTTTTCCATGTGCCATATGGAAAAATGGGAATGCAGAAGACAGGACTACCTCTAATCACAGAATTCCAGTATGGTAGGGGTTGGAAGGGGACCTCTGGAGATTTTCTAGTCTAACCTCCCTGCTATAGCAGGGGCACCCACAGCAGCTTGCCCAGGATCAAAGTGTCCAGGCAGCTTTGGAATCTCTTTAGAGGAGACTGCACAAGCTCTCTGGGAGCCTGCTCCAGCACCATCATAGCAAAACAGTTTTTCCTTACATTCACCTGGAACCTCCTGTGTTCCAGTTTCTACCAACTGCCCCCTGTCCTGCCACTGGGGACCACTGAACAAGTCTGATCCTATCCTCGTGCCCCCCATCCTTTAGCTCTTGCTGAGCATTGATCAGATCCCCTCTCAGGTTGCTCTTCTCCAGGCTAAATCGCCCCAAGTCTCTCAGCCTTTCCTTCTCACAGAGATGCTCCAGCATCCTTGTAGCTTCCTTTGGACTCTCTCCAATAGTTTCCTGTCTCTCTTCAAATGAGGAGCAGAGAAACAGACCAGCTGTAGCTTCAGTGGGGCAGAGTAGAGGGGAAGGAAAGCCTCTCTGGACTTGCTGCTGGTTGTGCTCTTCTGAATGCACCTCTAACGTTAAAAGCTACATGAACAGGACAAATCCTGACAAAAATTCATCTCCAAATCCCAGCTGAGCTTCTAAACTCTTTCTGGTTCCTCTACCTCATAGTGTTCTTGTGCTCATGCTGTAGGACATTTTGGCTTTGCCACAGTGGCTGTACCAGAGCTTTAAAAATGTCATCAAAACATAGAAGATTTCTGTCTTATGTGAGTGGCAAACCCAAGATCAGAGCTGTCTTAGTTGCTCTCTACACATCTCAGTTGCAACCAGACACTCAACTACCTCCACACACTCCATGTGTCTGAGGATCACATTTGTGAAGTCAACACAAAGGTATTGCTAGCATGCTTGGTGTGCATTTCTGGTTCTAATCTCAAGGGCTGCTACCTCAATTTCCTACTGCAAACATCAAGATTTGCCATCACTGCAGCTGTCAGTCAATTACCCTCACTTCCCTGTGGTACTGCAGAGACGGTTTACAGGAACAGATACCAAATCTCTCCTATTCTGGACACCTCTATCAATTACCACTGCCATAAAAAGTCATCTGAACTAATCCTTTGTAGGTTATTCCAGCTTGAAAATTCAATTTCTTGATGCATTGGGTTTGTTTCTCCATTTGCCAATCAAAAATTTCTCCAGATCCCCTGGACTAGTCTTCATAATGCTGTGTTCTGTGCTGTCTTTGACCACCCAATTCCAGCTTTGATTAGACATCTGACCATCATAGAATCAATCAGGTTGGAAGAGACCTCCAAGATCAGCCAGTCCAACCTAGCACTCAGCCCTGGACAATAAACCAGACCATGGCACTAAGTGCCTCAGCCAGGCTTTGCTTCAACACTTCCAGGCACAGCGACTCCACCACCTCCCTGGGCAGCCCATTCCAATGCCAATCACTCTCTCTGCCAACAACTTCCTCCTAACATCCAGCCTGGACCTCCCCTAGCACAACTTGAGACTCTGTCCCTTGTTCTATTTCTGGTTGCCTGGCAGAAGAGACCAACCCCACCTGGCTACAACCTCCTTTTAGGTAGTTGTAGACAGCAATGAGCTCTGCCCTGAGCCTCCTCTTCTGCAGGCTGCACACCCCCAGCTCCCTCAGCCTCTCCTCACAGGGCTGTGCTCCAGGCCCCTCACCAGCTTCGTTGCTCTTCTCTGGACACCTTCCAGCACCTCAACATCTCTCTTGAATTGAGGAGCCCTGAACTTGATGCAGCACTCAAGGTGTGGCCTGACCAGTGTTGAGTACAGGGGAAGAATAACCTCCCTTGTCCTGCTGGCCACACTGTTCCTGAGCTAGGTCAGGATGCCATTGGCTCTCTTGGCCACCTGAGAACACTGCTGGCTCATCTTCAGCTACTATCTACCAGTACCCCCAGGTCCCTTTGGCTGCTTTCCAGCCACAGTCCATCTCTTTCTTTAATACCTCCAGGGATGGTGACTCCCTCACCTCCCTGGGCAGCCTGTTCCTATGCATGACTACTCTTGCAGCAAAGAAATTTCTCCCAGTATCCAACCTAAACCTCCCCTGGCACAATTTCAGGCCACTTTCTCTTTGTGCTAGTTTGAAGCTAGCTGGAATTTTTTGGTGAGAAGAACTAGATTACAGGCTGTGGAAGGAAAACAATGGTGATGTCTACTGCACTCATAGGCTTGCTGAGAGATATAAGAATCAAAACATAGATAAGGCACAACAACTTCTCCTGCTGGGGAGCTCTGAGCTGCATTTCTCTCTAACCTCACCCTCCATTTTCTTTTCTAATCCACTTTGCTTCCTAACCCCCCTGGCCAAACCTACATTCATCCTTGGGACTGGGGTAAGGTTGAGAGGGGTAGGGGGAAGGTGAAGGGACAGTTGGGAGCCCCTCCTGGGGACTCAGGTTTCTGGGAGGGCTGTTGTGTTTCTGTGTTACCTTTTACCTTGTCTATTTCTGTCTATAATTGTATATACAGTAAATATCTGTTTGTATATTGTGCTAGCTGTAAATATAAGCTTCATTCAATTTCCAGAGCTGTCTGAGTCTAGTCTGGGTGATTTCCAAAGTGTGGAGGGGGCAGGAAACACCCAAACCATCACACTCTTGTTCCATCACCTGATACAAGGGAAAAGAGCCCAACCTCCACATCACTCTAACCTCCTTTCAGTGAGTTGTAAAGAGCAATGAGGTCTCCCCTCAGCCTGCTCTTCTCCAAACTAAACAATCCCAGTTCCCTCAGCTGCTCCAGAAGTTCTTCAGACCCTTCACCAGCTTTGTTGCCCTTTACCAGACCTGCTCCAGCCCTTCAATGCCCTTCTTGGAGTGAGGGGCCCAAATCTAAGCCCAGTATTTGAGGTGCCAAGTACAGGGACACAATCACTTGCATGGTGCTGCTGGTCACAGCATTGCTGACCAAGGGCAGGATGCTGTTTGCCTTCTTGGCCACTTGAGCAATGAAAATGCTAGCTCATTTTCAGAAGGCTTCCCTCTTTTCTTTTTTCCTCCTTTAAATAGCTACAGCTTTTGTACCTGAGAGGATTCGCACCGAGTTGTTCAAAGTGACAGGCCACCCATTCTTGAGCCAGGTTATGGATGGCAAGGGAACTCCTGAAGCTTCACAAAGCAGGGAGATGGGATTCTTCTCCACAATGCTGATGTTTTCTGGAGTCTGCAGGTAACCTGCAATGCTTGGGGGAACTGGAAAGGCATAAAGAAAAACAAACATGGTTAAGAATGACTGAAAATTCACTTTGCTCCCAATGATAAAGTTATGTTTGCTCACATGGTGAAGGGATTGGGCAGCTATGAAGAAACCCTGAGACACCTGGGGCTGTTTAGTCTGGAGAAGGCTGAGAGGGGATCTTATCTGGTGGATAATAAGTTAACTATGGGGCAGCAATGTGTCCTTGTGGACAAGAAGGCCAATGTGATCCTGGGGTGTATTAAGTTCAAGCAAAGCCTGGCTGAGGCACTTAGTGCCATGGTCTAGTTGATTGGACAGGGCTGGGTGATAGGTTGGAGTGGATAAGCTTGGAGGTTGATTCAATGATTCAGATCAAGGGAGGTTCTCCTTCCCCTGTACTCTGCCCTGCTGAGACCTCATCTTGAATACTGCATTCAGTTTTGGGCTCCCCAGTTGCAGAGGGACAGGGATCTGCTGGAGAGGGTCCAGCAAAGGGCTATGAGGGAGGGGACTGGAGGGCATGGCTTATGAGGAGAGGCTGAGGGACCTGGGGCTTTTTAGTCTGGAGAAACTAGCACAAGAAGACTGAGAGGGGAGTTAATAAATGTTTAGAAACATCTGAGGGCTGGTCAAGAGTTCGGGGACAGGCTCTGCTCACTTGCTCCCTGTGGTAGGACAAGGAGTAATGGGTGTAAGTTGCAGCACAGCAGGTTCCACCTCAACACAAGGGAGAATTTCTTTCCTGTAAGGGTCCCAGAGCACTGGCACAGGCTCCCCAGAGAGGTTGTGGAGTCTCCTTCTCTGGAGACTTTCAAGGCCTGTCTGGATGTGTTCCTCTGTGATCTGTGCTAGATTGTGTGGTCCTGCTGTGGCAGCGGGGTTTAAGCTGGAAGAGGGGAGATTTAGACTGGATGTTAGGAGGAAGTTCTTTACAGTGAGGGTGGTAAGGCACTGGAACGGGTTGCCCAGGGAGGTTGTGGATGCTTCCTCCCTGGAGGGGTTTAAGGCCAGGCTGGATGAGGCCTTGAGCAAGCTGCTCTAGTGGGAGGTGTCCCTGCCTATGGCAGGGGGTTGGAGCTGGATGATCCTTGAGGTCCCTTCCAACCTAAACCATTCTATGATTCTATGATTCTATGACTGGATGATCTCCTTGGGTCCCTTCCAACCCCTAACACCCTGTGAGCCCAGGATCTTATCAATATCTATAGATATCTGAGGGGTGGGTGCCAGGGTGAAGAGGAGAGGCTCTTTTTGGCAGTGCCAAGTAACAGGCTAAGGACCAATGGGTACCAGCTGGAAGACAGCAAGTTGTCATTTTGCACATACTCACCATGAACATGTAAATCATATTTCCTGTCAGCCAGCCCTGCCACGTTGGCAGCCACGCAGACGTAGCGGCCAGTGTCTGACACCTGGGCGTTATTCAGCCGAAGAAAGCGACCACCGTGAAGTATTGCAATGTCCCTTTCACTGAGCAGTGGGTGGCCATCCTTCATCCATGTGATTCCTGGTTCTGGAATGCCCTGTACCATGCACTCCAAGGAAATCTCCTTTCCCTGGGTGACGATGACTTCTGATGGGTGGTTGCTGCTGTTTAATATAGTTGGTCGAGCTATGAGGGAACAAGAATCACAGTATAGAAATCAACTGGAAGCTGCACTGCAGCATCTTCATCTGTTTCTGAACAGAACAACCATCAAGTCTGTTGATAAAGACTTTAACAACGATTGTGTATTGCAAATTACTGCTAGCAAATCAGTTAGGGGCACTCTGTGATTCACAGTGGTTGTCACAGAACCAAGAAAGAACAAATAACCTCTCCCTAGAGCCAATGGCATCCGGGCCTGAATCAGGCACAGTGTGGCCAGTAGGACAAGGGAGGTTCTTCTTCCCCTGTACTCAATGCTGGTCAGGCCACACCTTGAGTGCTGTGTCCACTTCTGGGCTCCTCAATTCGAGAGAGATGTTGAGGTACTGGAACATGTCCAGAGAAGGGCAACGAAGCTGGTGAAGGGCCAGGAGCACAGCCCTGTGAGGAGAGGCTGAGGGAGCTGGGGATGTGCAGCCTGGAGAAGAGGAGGCTCAGGGCAGACCTCATTGCTTTCTACAACTACCTAAAAGGAGGCTGGAGCCAGGTGGGGTTGGTCTCTTTTTCCAGGCAACCAGAAATAGAACAAGGGGACAGAGTCTGAAGTTGTGCCAGGGGAGGCCTAGGCTGGATGTTAGGATGAAGTTCTTCACAGAGAGAGTGACTGGCATTGGAATGGGCTGCCCAGGAAGGTGGTGGAGTCACCGTCCCTGGAGGTGTTCAAGCAAAGCCTGGCTGAGGCACTTAGTGCCATGGTCTGGTTGACTGGATAGGGCTGAGTGCTAGGTTGGACTGGATGATCTTGGAGGTCCCTTCCAATCTGGCTGATTCTATGCTTCTCTCTTTTAGTTTAAACCATCTCCCCTTGACCTGTTGCAGCAAGCACTGCTAAAAACTTGATGTTTTCCTCAGAATGCCCTTAAATGATCTTACAGCTCAAAATGTTGCAGCTTAAGAGCGCTGTGCTGGTAGCTCTTTCATAACTTCACTCCCTTGCAACAGTGGTAAACCACAACCAGAATTTGTCATAGTAACTTACTGTGTACTTGCAAATTGTACTCTTGCATTGCACTTCCAGCTACGTTTGCAGCAATGCAAGTGTAAGATGCAGCATCAGACTTTGTAGCAAGCGAGATCTGGAGCTGCCTGCCTCCAGACAAGATCCGCACCCTTCCCGAGAGGTCAGCTGCCAGTGGAGAGCCTGTAAAAGACATTCTTTGAGACAGAACCACAGAACAGCATCCTGAGCTTGCTCATTTGATGTCCAGTCCAGTGGGTCACTTAATAACCACTGAGCTGCACAACTGTCCATATTAGAACTGCTCTACCAGACTCTTGCCAGGCATCACACAACTAGGACCTGAAGGTCTAATACTAATTGCTGACTTCAGGACCTGAGCTAAAGCACTGCAATTCTCACCACACTCACATTCATCCTGAAAGTTTTGGACACTTCTACTGAGCAGCAAATCCCACACAATTGTCTCAACCCAGCACAGCCAGTGCTTAGTTTTCACAGCCAACCACTTATCTACTCTGTGTCATGCAGCACATGGCACAGACTTCCACTCAGGAAAGCCTTAGCAGGACCGTGACAGCAAAGTAAGGCTGTGATTAGGACAAGAGGTAACAGGCATAAACTGAAGTTCCACCTCAACATGAAGAACAACATCTTTGCTGGGAGGGTGCTGGAATCCTGGACCAGGCTGCCCAGAGAGGTTGTGGAATCTCCTTCTCAGGAGAGATTCCAAACCCACCTGGACATTGTGATTCTGGGCAACCTGCTCTTGTCCCTGCTTTAGCAGGGAGGGTGGACTAGATGACCTCTACAGGGCCTTTCCATGCAGGGATTTTGTGATTGAAGGGAGTTAAGTTCTTCACAGTCTATTTTTATGTTAGCTCAGGAGAAGGCTGGAGAGGTGAGCCTCAGGCCAACCTCATGACACTCAACGAGGCCAAGTGTAACGGGTGCAATCCCAAGCACAACTCCAGGCTGGGTGGCGAATGGCTGAGAGCAGACCTGAGGAAAAAGACCTGAGGGTCTTGGTGGATGAAAAGCTCAACATCAGCCAACAGTGTGTGTGCAGCCCAGACAGCAACCCTGTGCTGGGCTGCAGCAAGAGCAGTGTGGCCAGAAGGGCAAGGGAGGGGATTCTGCCCCTTTACTCTGCTCTCATCAGACCCCACCTGGAGTACTGTGTGCAGTTCTGGAGCCCCCAACACAAGAAGGACATGGAACTGCTGGAGCCAGTCCAGAGGAGAGCCACGAAGATGATCAGAGGGCTGCAGCAGCTCTGCTATGAGGACAGGCTGAGAGAGTTGGGGCTCTCCAGTCTAGGGAAGAGAAGGATTCGAGGAGATCTTGTAGTAGCCCTCCAGTATCTGATAGGGACCTACAGGAAGGCTGGGGAGGGACTATTGGCAAGGTCTGGTAATGACAGGACAAGAGGGAATGGTTTAAACTGGCAGAGGGGAGAATTAAACTAGATGTTAGGAAGAACTTCTTTAGAGTGAGAGTGGTGAAATACTGGAGCAGGCTGCCCAGAGAGGTTGTGGATGCTCCCTCCCTGGAGGTGTTAAAGGATAGGCTGGATGAGGCCTTGAGTGACCTGTTCTAGTGGGAGGTGCCCCTGCCTATGGAAGGGGTTGGAACTGGATGTTCTTCGAGGTCCCTTCCAACCTAAACCATTCTATGATTCTATGATGTCTCTGCACTGTGCTTCTCTTGCACACCCTTAAGAATAATGATACTTAATCTAAACAGAGGAGAAGGGAAGAATCTGCTGCTGTAATTCATGTTACTCAACATCAGGATGGTTAACTGCATGCTTGGACTCCTCAGAGCACACCAATTGAAATGGTCACAGCATAGAAATAACCACTTGCAGTATTACCACATTTGTTCTATAAGAAAGACAAGGGACAGTTACCCACCATTCTTTTTCCAGGTAAGACTGGGTGGTGGGATGCCACTAGATTCACATATCAGGCTTATCAAGCTCCCTTCAGTTACTGTCAGTTGAGTGATGTCATCTGAGCCATAAATACTCGGTGACACTGAAAAGAAATGCCAAATGATTGCAGTAATTGAAAGAAAAGGTTAGCAGCAAGACCCATACAACCCTGATACAGATCTGTCATGTAAAGTGCCTGTCTCCTTCACTGTCTTAGCCAATAAACCTATAGACAGCATCATTAGGTCACTTTCAAAGTTCAGTCTTAAGCTTTTCCTTCAACTGTGTGATGGTTTGGGTGTTACCTGCTCCCCTACACTTAAGAAAACCACCCAGACTCAAGTCAACTGAGCTGGAAATTGAATAAAGCTTTATATTTACAGCATAGCACAATATACAAGCAGATATTTACAGCTAGAGACAGAAATAGACAAATTAAAATGTAATACAGAAACACAACAGCCCTCCCAGAAACCAGAGTCCCCAGGAGGGGCTCCCAACCACACTTCCACCTTCTTCCCACTCCTCTACCTTACTCCAGACTTTGCCTTACTTTCAAGGTGAGTTTGGAGGATCAGCCAGGGGGGTTAGGAAGCAGATGGATTAGTTAGGCAGCAAGTCAGAGAGGAGAAGTGCAGTCCAAAGCCAGAGAGCAAACTCTGTGTTGTCTACGTTTGGTGTTCTTGCTTTTATCCATCTCAGCAAGCCTATGAGTGCAGCAGCCATCACCATTGCTTCCTTTTCACAGCCTAAGCATCTAATTTCTCTCATCAAAATATCCCAGCTAGGCTCGAACTAGCACAAACTGTTTCCTGCACCAACTCATTGGCTGCAGCATCAAGCACTAAGGACCTGACCCTTCGACTGCCTCAGTGTAGCAGAGGGCCAGCTTTGCTCTGCAGCTCAGAGACTGTAACCCAGGTGCAGACACAAGGGACCACTGTTTTCACACTGACTCTCAACGTTTTAAAGCATTCCATTTCAATCACTAGGGAAGGGATAATTGCCTCCTTGAAATGAAAAGAGACCAAAACAAAGCAGAGAATATAGGCTGAACCTCCAGGACACAATCTCACTAATGAATAACTCAGCCAGGACACTTGCAGTGCATGTGACAGTAGAGACCTGATCCTTCTGACACATCAAACCCTTTATGTAGCACCAACCAGATCACAGAATCATAGAATCAGTCAGGGTTGGAAGGGACCACAAGGATCATCCAGTTCCAACCCCCCTGACATGCCCAGGGACACTCTACCCTAGAGCAGCCTGGCCACAGCCTCATCCAGCCTGGCCTTAAACGCCTCCAGACATGGAGCCTCAACCACCTCCCTGGGCAACCCATTCCAGCCTCTCACCACTCTCATGCTCAACACCTTCCTCCTCACCTCCAGGCTGGCTCTCCCCACCTCCATCTTTGCTCCATTCCCCAGAGTCCTGTCACTCCCTGACAGCCTAAAAAGTCCCTCCCCAGCTTTTTTGTAGGCCCCCTTCACACACTGAAAGGCCACAAGAAGGTCACCTGGGAGCCTCCTTTTCCCCAGACTGAACATCCCCAACGCTTTCAGTCTGTCCTCACAGCAGAGCTGCTCCAGATGTAGGGGTTGGAAAACAACTAACTGCAAAGGGCTTTATTGTACTGTGCTAGCTTCAATCCTTTATTTCTCCTGCTGCTAGTCAAAATGTTTGTGTCATTCTCTAAGGAGGTGCATCTTAAATTTAACACATGGGCTAGTTCCTGGAACCAAAGTCAGCTCTCAGGATCTCACCAAACCTCTGAGGGATATATTTTTATGGATTTAAAACTTAAAAACATGGCAAACAGGACTGTGGGTCCCTGGGCTCTAAACACTTAGCCACAGATGACTTTCACAATCAACTTTTGGGTACTATCAGGCTTATTCCACCCAAGCTTATAACCAGCAAAGGACTATTTCTCCTCTCAAAAGCCTACTGAAATGGTTTTACTGCATGAAAAAACAAATCCACATCCCTCCATCAGCACAGGTGCTCTGCACCACTGCAGAGCTTACAAATCCCACATTATAGCATGGGGAAAACTGCATAATCTTGCATGGTCCTACAATATCCACCTCTCATATCAACATCAGGCATGTTTCTTTCCAATAGGAAATGACAGAATTCTGTCCAAAAAAAACTTGTAAGCTTATCAGTAGATAAATAATTATTTAGATAATTCCAATTTGTGATTTCAAAGCAAGAAATTAATTTCTAATGAAGAAAAAAAAGCAACTCCCAACCAAACAAAAAACCCACAACCACCAAAAAAAACCAAGACTTGCAGATCTCCATTTGCATATGAGGAGAAAATGATCAGAGAACAATATAAACAACCAGGTTGGAATTGACCTCCAAGCTCAGCCAGTCCAACCTAGCACCCAGCCTGGCCAATCAACCAGACCATAGCACTAAGTGCCCCATCCAGGCTTTGCTTCAACACCTCCAGGGACAGTGACTCCACCACCTCCCTGGGCAGCCCATTCCAATGCCAATCACTCTCTCTGCCAACAACTTCCTCCTAACATCCAGCCTAGACCTCCCCTGGCACAACTTGAGACTGTGTCCCCTTCTTCTGTTGCTGCTTGCCTGGCAGAAGAGACCAACCCCACCTGGCTACAGCCTCCCCAAACACTCAAAAATCATTGCTTAAAAAAACATATCCTAAGCCACATGAAGCATCTAACCACAGAAAAATGCTACTAAAGCTGAGTTATGATTCAGTATTGATAACTTGATTAATTGATACTGATTGGACTGAAGCTGGAGGAAGGCATATTTAGACTGGATATTAGAAATTCTTTACAGTGAAGGTGATGAGACACTGAAACAGGTTGCCCAGGAAAGTTGTGGACTCCCCTTCCCTGGAGGTGTTTAAGGCCAGGCTGAATGATGCCTTGAGCAGCCTGGTCTGGTGGAAAGTGTCCCTGCCCATGGTCTAGAACTTGATGGTCTTTAAGGTCCCATATGACCTAAACCACTCTATGAATCTATGACCTTTGCAGAGCAAATCAAGCTTTTATCGATCTGAATTTCCTGCATTAGAGTGGGAAGTGACTGGGTTACTTATGACATTAGAATGCACAAATAGAAGGTATGGATGCAAACCCAGGTACCTACAGCTCTAAACCACTGTCACACATACAAACCCAGCTAGAAAATGGCCTGAGAATAGAATAGAATCAACCAGGTTGGAAGAGACCTCCAAGATCATCCAGTCCAACCTAGCACCCAGCCCTATCCAGTCAACCAGACCATGGCACTAAGTGCCTCATCCAGTCTTCTCTTGAACACCTCCAGGGATGGTGACTCCACCACCTCCCTGGGCAGCCCATTTCAATGCCAATCACTCTCTCTGGGAAGAACTTCCTCCTAACATCCAGCCTAGACCTCCCCTGGCACAATTTGAGAGTAGCTGACATTAATTTAGAACCAAACTGAAGTGAAATTGCTGCAATTTCATGGGCCCATTAAGCTACAGCACAGCTTATAATGACATCTGGACTGTCTGAAGCTCTGAAAATGAGTGTTTATGAACTACTATAGTCAGGTGGGGGTTGGTCTCTTCTGCCAGGCAGTCAGCAACAGAACAAGGGGACACAGTCTCAAGTTGTACCAGGGGAGGTCTAGGCTGGATGTTAGGAGGAAGTTGTTGTCAGAGAGAGTGATTGGCATTGGAATGGGCTGCCCAGGGAGGTGGTGGAGTTGCTGTCCCTGGAGATTTTGAAGCAAAGCCTGGCTGAGGCACTTAGTGCCATGGTCTGGTTGATTGGCCAGGGCTGGGTGCTAGGTTGGACTGGCTGAGCTTGGAGGACTCTTCCAACCTGCTTGATTCTATGACACAGAGGGGTTCAGCAGCTCACATCCTAACCTCACACTGAGCTCCCTTCCCATTGCTGGGATGAACTCAATAAATCTTACCCCAAATCTTCACATTATAGTTCTTTTCAGTTTTCCCAGCAACATTTGTGGCTTCACAAGTGTAACGGCCAGTATCCTGGACTTGAGCTCCTTCAATCTAGGAAGAAAATGGAAACCTGGGTTGATTTCTTCTGACATTGTTACACATGAAACTCACAGGGAGAAGCTGCCCAAGTTTCAATTTTGTTTTTACATCACTCTCCAAATATTTGTAATACAAATACTACAGCACTACTCCTGCAAAATCTGAACACAAATATCCAAGGCTTCAAGACCTCACTCACTCCTCACTCATAGGGGGCCAACACTATCCAAGCTCTATCAGGTATCTGGTGCCTTAAAATCATAGAATCAGTCAGGGTTGAAAGGGACCACAAGGATCATCTACTTCCAACCCCCTTGCCATGGGCAGGGACACCCTACCCTACACACCAGGCTGGCCACAGCCTTAAACACCTCCAGCCATGGGGCCTCAACCACCTCCCTGGGCAACCCAGTCCAGGCTCTCACCACTCTCATGCTCAACAACTTCCTCCTCACAGCCACTCTGAACCTACCCATCTCCAGCTTTGCTCCATTCCCCCTAGTCCTGTCACTCCCTGAGAGCCTAAAAAGTCCCTCCCCAGATTTTTTGGAGGCCCCCTTCAGATCCTTGAAGGCCACAAGAAGGTCACATCTGAGCCTCCTGTTCTTCATGTACAACCCCAGAAGGCAACTGTCACCAGAGCCCATCTGCCCAGTTTACCTTCAGCAGGCTTCCATCTTTGGAGATGCTGAGACCTGGCTTCTTCAGCAGGGGTCGTCCATCTTTGAGCCATGTCAGCAGAGGTGGGGGCACAGCATTGCTCTGGCAGAGCAGCTCCACTGCTTGACCAATGAGCGCCGAGACATTTTGCTCCTCTCCCATGATGTTTGGTGGAACTAGAGCAACAAAGCAAAACAAAGGACCTTTGGGCATTGCAGGCCTCCCAGAGCAAGCATACTGTGCAGTGAAGAGTCTTCATTTAACCAAAATGAAATGATAGAGTTGTTTTGGTTGGAAAACATAGCTAAAATCATCGAGTATGTGACCTGCTCTGGCAGGGGGGGTTGGACTAGATCATTCAGGGTCACTCAAACCCCTAACATTCTGTGATTCTGTGAGTTCAACTGTTGACCTAACACCACTATGGCCATGGTGGCCACAGTTAAATCCCTAAGACAACTCACAGGGATTCCCTGTGCTCTCTTGCCCTTTAGAAACATACAGCATGATCACGGCAAACTCTTGACATGAATGCAACATCAGATCTGCAATTAAAGGATGGAATGAAAACACTCCCAGCAAGAATCCTTTGTCTGGTTACATGGATCCAGTGAGATTTTTATGAATCATAGAATCAAGCAGGTTGGAAGAGACCTCCAAGCTCATCCAGTCCAACCTAGCACCCAGCCCTGGTCAATCAACCAGACCATGGCACTAAGTGCCTCATCCAGGCTTTGCTTCAACATTTGTCAGGCATCATTTTGCCTGACAAATTTGGTGGCTTTTTATGATGTAGTCACAGCTGCAATGGAAGGTTGGAAGAGACCTCCAAGCTCATCCAGTCCAACCTAGCACCCAGCCCTAGCCAGTCAACCAGACCATGGCACTAAGTGCCTCAGCCAGGCTTTGCTTCAACACCTCCAGGGACGGTGACTCCACCACCTCCCTGAGCAGCCCATTCCAATGCCAATCACTCTCTGCCAACACCGTCCTGCTAACTTCCAGACTAGACCTCCCCTGGCACAGCTTAAGACTGTGTTCCCTTCTTCCGTTGCTGGTTGCCTGGCAGAAGAGACCAACCCCACCTGGCTACAGCTTCCCTTCAAGTAGTGGTAACCAGCAATGAGATCTCCCCTGAGCCGTCATAGCATCAACGAGGTTGGAAGAGACCTCCAAGCTCATCCAGTCCAACCTAGCACCCAGCCCTAGCCAGTCAACCAGACCATGGCACTAAGTGCCTCAGCCAGGCTTTGCTTCAACACCTCCAGGGACGGTGACTCCACCACCTCCCTGAGCAGCCCATTCCAATGCCAATCACTCTCTGCCAACACCGTCCTGCTAACTTCCAGACTAGACCTCCCCTGGCACAGCTTAAGACTGTGTTCCCTTCTTCCGTTGCTGGTTGCCTGGCAGAAGAGACCAACCCCACCTGGCTACAGCTTCCCTTCAAGTAGTGGTAACCAGCAATGAGATCTCCCCTGAGCCGTCATAGCATCAACGAGGTTGGAAGAGACCTCCAAGCTCATCCAGTCCAACCTAGCACCCAGCCCTAGCCAGTCAACCAGACCATGGCACTAAGTGCCTCAGCCAGGCTTTGCTTCAACACCTCCAGGGACGGTGACTCCACCACCTCCCTGAGCAGCCCATTCCAATGCCAATCACTCTCTGCCAACAACTTCCTGCTAACTTCCAGACTAGACCTCCCCTGGCACAGCTTAAGACTGTGTTCCCTTCTTCCGTTGCTGGTTGCCTGGCAGAAGAGACCAACCCCACCTGGCTACAGCTTCCCTTCAAGTAGTGGTAACCAGCAATGAGATCTCCCCTGAGCCGTCATAGAATCAACGAGGTTGGAAGAGACCTCCAAGATCATCCAGTCCAACCTAGCACCCAGCCCTAGCCAGTCAACCAGACCATGGCACTAAGTGCCTCATCCAGGCTTTTCTTGAACACCTCCAGGGATGGTGACTCCACCACCTCCTTGGGCAGCCCATTCCAATGCCAATCACTCTCTCTGTAAAGAACTTCCTGCACATCCTGTAGGTGTGTCTTGTGTAGGACAATTCAGTTTCCCCAACAATATAAAAAGCTTTATTGTCACATTTCCTCTGCTTTTCACTTTTGTAATCCATTACTCCAGAAAGTGAATGCCTGATGGCACAAAGTATCAACATAAGAAGGGGTAAAGCAGTGGGATCATCTGTGAGAAATACTCTGAGCCTCTCTCTAAAGAGCAAGACACTGAATTCATCTGCACATGTGAGAGTGTAAAACGTCCCAGAGTGGTACTCAGTAAAGCAGCAATCCAATTCTCAAGATGTCCTGGAAAATAACATGAACAATAAAGTCTTGTTTTTCTCTTGCAGAAGCAGTCCTAAGCAGACCAGCTGATTTCACAGTTTGGACATAATTTAGGGAAAAGTCTGGTCCCTGTGGATTAGAAATATAGTAACTGGGGAGAGAAAAAAATATCTGTTTATCTTAATCTCTTTGTAGACTTCATAAAGGTCCAGATTCTTTATGAGTGTTGTGGAATTGAAAATTGGAAACTGCAGAAGGCAAAGTTATTTCCAAACATTTTTTCCACCAATTACTTTTCCTCTTGGCTTAATGAACTGAAATGTGCTCAAAAGGCAACTGAGTGAGAGAGGCAGACACTAAAGCATTTGTTTCTGGAGGAAGAGGGTTTAAAATTACTCTAATTATGCTCTTGGTAACTATATGTTAACCAGACTGTTCCAACTGCTAAGCATTGTACATTTCTAGCAACTTCAGCTCCAACTGCACTCCAAATTGTTTTCTTCCTCTGGCTTCTTCATTAAATTATCCTATTGAGGCAAGTTTAAAATAAGGCTGGATGAAGCATTTAGTGCCACGGCCTGGCTGATTGGATAAGGCTGAGTGCTAGGTTGGACTGGCTGATGTTGGAGGTGTCTTCCAACCTGGTTGATTCTATCATTATATGGTCTGGTTGACTGGATAGAGCTGGGTGCTAGGTTGGACTGGATGAGCTTGGAGGTCTTTTCCAACCTGGTTAATTCTATCATTCTATGGTCTAGTTGACTGGATAGGGCTGGGTGCTAGGTTGGACCGGATGAGCTTGGAGGTCTCTTCCAACCTGGCTGATTCCATGGTCTAGTTGTTTGGACAGGGCTGGGTGCTAGGTTAGACTGGATGATCTTGGAGGTCTCTTCCAACTTGCTTGATTCTATGATTCTATGATCTAGTTGACTGGACAGGGCTGGGTGCTAGACTGGACTGGATGAGCTTGGAGGTCTCCTCCAACCTGCTTGATTCTATGATTCTATGGTCTAGTTGACTGCACAGGGCCAGGTGATAGATTGGACTGGATGAGCTTGGAGGTCTCCTCCAACCTGCTTGATTCTATGATTCTATGATCTAGTTGACTGGACAGGGCTGGGTGCTAGGTTGGACTGGATGATCTTGGAGGTCTCTTCCAACCTGGGTGATTCTATGGTCCTATGGTCTTTGGGTCCCTTCCGCCATGGACCATTCTGTGACTGTCATTTTCTCTCTCTATATATATATATTTCTATGTATTTTCTATATGTTCACTGTTGTAGCTGTTTTTCCTGGTGGACACAAAGAAGAACACATTCACATACAAGTACATATATGTGCATGCATATAGTTTGTACTTCCACACCCACACCTCCTCACCACTGTACTTCCCATTATGGGTAGGAATCATTTTAATCAATCACTTTACCTTCCTGGAAGTGTTCAAGAAACATATGGACATGACACTTCAGGACATGGTTTAATGGCCATGGTTGTCTTGGGTCAATGGTTGGACTTGATGATCTTAGACGTGTTTTCCAACTCAAACAATTCTGTGATTCTATCCTACAGGTTGGATCATTTTTATGTTGCTAAAGGTCTAGGCCACAATGTGTTTAATTAAACTTGTGTGAGCAGTTCTCCTGCCCTCACAACAAAGAGATTCATCAGAACATCTCACCATAGACCCTGAGGTCGATCTCTCTCTGGCTCTCCCCCGCAGCATTGACCGCCACACACGTGTACCTTCCTGTGTCGCCGACCTGCGCGCTGCTCAGCGCCAAGACTCGGCCCCCAGACAGAACCTGCAATGCAAGCACAGCACCTTCAGAGCACACACCTCACACAGAACAGCAGCAGAGAAGAGGATTAGCTTTCATTTCAAAGTTAAATACTTGCTCTGCCACTGCTTCCCACCGTATCTTTGTTCCCTACACACTGCTCTTTGCTCTGCTCTCTTTTGATGGAGGCTGCATGCTAGTTTGAGGCTAGCTAGAATGTTTTGGTGAGAAGGACTAGATTACAGGCTGTGAAAGGAAAACAATGGTGATGTCTACTTCCCTCAGAGGCTTGCTGAGATGTATAAGAACAAGAATCAAAATATAGATAAGGTACTTCTGCTGGGGAGTTCCGAGCTGCATCTCTCTCTCTAAGCTCACCTTCTGTTTCTCTGACTAATCCACTTTGCTTCCTAACCCCCTGGCCTAAACCTTCTGTTTCTCTGACCAATCCACTTTGCTTCCTAACCCTCTGGCCAAAACCTTCTGTTTCTCTGACTAATCCACTTTGCTTCCTAACCCCCTGGCCAAACCTCCATTCTTCTTTGGGACTGGAGTAAGGTTGAGAGGGGTAGGGGGAAGGTGAAGGGGCAGTTGGGAGCCCCTCCTGGGGACTCAGGTTTCTGGGAGGGCTGTTGTGTTTCTGTATTACCTTTTACCTGGTCTCTTTCTGTCTATAACTGTAGATACTGTAAATATCTGCTTGTCTATTGAGCTAAGCTGTAAATAATAACCTTCATTCAATTTCCAGAGCCTCTGAGTCTAGTCTGGGTGATTTCCAAAGTGGGGGAGGGCAGGTAACACCCAAACCATCCCTGACTGGCAGAAGCAGAAATCTAACCCCATACAGGTTCACATGCAACTCCTGCATTCCAAGTGTTTACAGGAGCTGGACATTCCTCTTACCAGTTTCAAACATTCTGTCATAACTTTTGTCAGTGCCCTGTGAGTTGTCCCCAGACAATGCACATTTCCCCTCTTCCTTTGCAGACCATAAAATCAGCTCTCAAAAAGCAACCATGCCCTCTCCTTCTAACTGATCTTTTTTTTCCTGCATTCCTATTTTATGGAATGATTTATGACATGTCCCTGATCTCTATGGATCTCTTCAGAATAGGAATATGGTCCAGTTTCCTCCTCTTGCCACTAAGTGAAAACTTTGTTGGTGCAAACTCTTACTCAGCATGAAATGAAGTGAAAGGATCACCTTGTTTTAGTGCATCCATATCTCCTACTTCACGCAGTAGTTACTGGACCTAACTCATATCGATAACCTAGAGCCAAACCTTCCCTGAAGCTGAGACAGACTTGGGGCTGTTCAGCTTGGAGAAGAGAAGGCTCCTGGGAGACCACAGAGAAGCCTTCCAGTAACTGAAGGAGGCTACAGGAAAGCTGGGGAGGGACTTTTTTGAAAGGGCTTGTTGTGATGGGATGAGAGGGAATGACTTGGAGCTGGAAAAGGGTAGATTTAAACTGGAGATTAGGAGGAAATTCTTTACAGTAAAACCAGTGAGACACTGCAACAGGTTGCCCAGGGAGGTTGTGGCTGCACCCTCCATGGAGGTGTTCAAGGCCAGACTGGATGAAGCCTTGAGAAGCCTGGTCTAGTAAGAAATATCCCTGTCTGTGGCAGGGAGGTTGGAACTAGATGATCTTTAAGGCCTATCCAACCCATTCCATGATTCTATTAGACTTTAATTTACAAACCTCCAATTTATTTTGTTCCATCAAACTGCAGAAGTTTAAAAGCCTCTCAAACTAGGGTAAAGACCACAGATAAAAGGATTTGAACTCAGTACCTGGAGTCCATCACTAAAGCTGGAAACAGGGCTGCCATCTTTAAGCCACGTCAGAATAGGCGCAGGGATGCCTCTTGCTTCACACTCCAGTCGCACTACATTATTAACGACCACTGTCACCACCTCTCTGCTGCCAGAGATTGATGGTGGAACTGTAAAAAAAACATCAAAGAAAACAAAGCTGAATCAGCTAGAGTGGAGCATTAATCACAATGAAATTAAAGGGGCAGCTTACTTTCGGACATAACTTCTCTTTCGGCTCAGGGAGGTGGTGGAGTCGCCGTCCCTGGAGGTGTTCAAGAAAAGCCTGGATTTTAACAAGGCCAAGTGCAGGGCTCTACACTTTGGCCACAACAACCCCAAGCAGAGCTACAGGCTGGGGACAGAGTGGTTGAGAGCAGACAGGAAGAAAAGGACCTGGGGGTACTGGCAGAGAGTAGCTGAAGATGAG
>WAAF01019230.1:59852-90342 GCA_013400475.1 Tricholaema leucomelas
CACAGTCTCAAGTTGTGCCGGGGGAGGCATAGGCTGGATGTTAGGAGGAAGTTCTTCACAGAGAGAGTGATTTGCCACTAGAATGGGCTGCCCAGGGAGGTGGTGGAGTCACCATCCCTGGGGGTGTTCAGGAAAAGCCTGGGTGAGGCGCTTAGTGTCATGGTCGGGTTGACTGGCTAGGGCTGGGTGATAGGTTGGACTGGATGAACTTGGAGGTCTCTTCTAACCTGATTGATTCTATTCTATTCTATTCTCTTCTATTCTATTCTCTCTGACCCCTGTTGTATGGCTCCCAGTGTGCTGAATGATGGTAAGCCTGCTCATCAGACTTGAAACTGAGAGTAAATATTGGTGGACTTTGTAGATTTTCTGATACTTACCGTGGACCTGAAGGCTGTAGAACAACTCAGCTGTGCCTGCCGTATTGACAGCTACACATTTGTAGACACCAGCGTCAGAGATCTGAGCGCCCTCAATCTGCAGAACCTGCCCTCGGTTCAGAAGGGTGGCGCTGGCAGCAACGCTCAGGGGGAGGTTGTCTTTGTACCATGTGATAGCTGCAAAACAAAAGGGAAGGTGGAACAGTTCCCAAAATAGCCTTACTGCAAGCAATGGCACCAGAGCCTTCAGATACTGCCACCTAAGCTTTCAGATACTGAACAACATTAGCAAACCCATCATGAAAGCTCAGCAAGAGCCAGCAGCGGTTGCTGGGCTCCTCAATTCAAGAGAGATGTTGGAACACAGCCCTGTGAGGAGAGGCTGAGGGAGCTGGGAGTGTGCAGCCTGGAGAAAAGGNTTCTATTCTAACAATGAAAAAAATACTAACTGTAAAAACAACAACTCAAATCCCAAACTCCTATTGCTGAAAGAATTCCAGCAGTGAAGTAATTAAAGCCCAGACTGCCCTTGATTCTTTTTTGTCATTTCAGAGACAATTCAGAAGATCCAGCAATCTAAACAGGAGCCAAACTCCTTCAGCTCTCACTTGGCTAAGTGGCTATGATTTCTGTGGGAAACTTGCTGCAAAAAAAGAAATATTCTAATTCCACCAAATGAGAGGAAAAGAAAAGACAAACAGACATAGACAGCAGAGCTGTCAAAGCTTAGAAGGCAAGGAGAGCTCACAAGTTCACCAGTGCCATTTATCATCAGGGCAAGCCACAGACAGCCCTCTACACACACAGAAAACCTACTCCTTTTCACAGGACCCAGAGCAGTCTTCTATTAAATTTCAGTCGACTCTAGATAAGGTCCCAGACATGGCCACATTTGACAGGCACCCTCAGAACACAGAGGGTTGGTTTAGGTCTGTCCTACCCTATGAAATATTGACCTGACAGGAGAAAAGAGTGGAATGTTTACAGCTAATTTCTGGAGCTCCCCACCACAAGGAACTGTTAGACCAAGCCCAGAGGAGAGTCATGACATGGTCAGAGAGCTGGAGCACCTCTGCTGTGAGGACAGGCTGACAGAGTTGGGGTTGTTCAGCCTGGAGAAGACACCAGGGAGACCCCAAGCAGTCTTTCCAGTATTTGAAGGAGTCAACATGAGAGCCAGAAAGGAACATTTACAAAGGCTTGGACACAGTACTCAAGGTGTGGCCTGACCAGTGCTGAGTACAGGGGCAGAAGAACCTCCCTCGTCCTGCTGGCCACACTGTTCCTGATCTAGGCCAGGATGCCATTGGCTCTCTTGGCCACCTGGGCACACTGCTGGCTCATCTTCAGCTACTATCTACCAGTACCCCCAAGTCTCTTTCTGCCTGGTGGCTCTCCAGCCACTCTGTTCCCAGCCTGTAGCACTGCTTGGGGTTGTTGTGGCCAAAGTGCAGAACCCTGCACTTGGCCTTGTTAAATCTCATCCCACTGGCCTCTGCCTACACATCCAGCCTGGTTGCCCAGACAAACTCTGGAGGCTCCAATCCTGGAAGTGTTGAAAAAGCAGGCTGGATGGGTCTTTCAGCAAACTGCTCTAGTTGGAACTGTCCCCATGCCAAGAAGGTTGGAACTAGATGATCTTTAAAGTCTCTTCCAACCCAAACCAGTTTGTGATGCTATGACTTAGCTGAAGTCTAACAGTCCTCTTGCCTAGAGACACAGTACCACTGTAGGTGCATGAGAGTAGCTTATCCTTGTGGTTTTCATCTGTTTCATTAGAAATGGTGAGGATTAACGAATTCCTCAATACTTATACCACATGAGTTATATATTGACATTTCCCATTATAGACAGCACTCAATAAGAGTTTGTAGCCAGTCAAAATATTTAACCTGACCTTCAGAATATCCATCACTTTCAAAAGACAGGCAAAAGTGAAAACCTTTCATCAAATCTGCTTCTTGTTCTCAAAGGGGCATGAAACATACCTGGCAGAGGGTTTCCAGACACTCTGCATTCAAGGTGGATCGGATTGTTCACCACTACTGTTTCATTTAAGATTGATCCTGCATCTGCCAGACTGGGTGGTTCTGGGAAAAGACAAAAAGCATCAGGTTTTCATTAATTCAGCCACCCAGTTAGTAGAACATCCACTCACAAAGCCATCTGCCCTCTGAGAAACTCTGGGCAATGAATTGCACAAGTTTCAGCTAACTACTGAGTGATCAAGGAATTTCTCAAGGAAGTGTGTCATAGAAGAGATCATAGATCATAGAATCAACCAGGTTGGAAGAGACCTCCAAGATCAGCCAGTCCAACCTAGCACCCAGCCCTATCCAGCCAACTAGACCATGGCACTAAGGGCTTCATCCAGCCTTTTCTTCAACACCTCCAGGGACAGTGACTCCACCACCTCCCTGGGCAGCCCATTCCAATGGCAAATCACTCTCTCTGTGAAGAACTTTAATTCCATGACTCCTCTACTCTGCCCTAGTGGGGACACATCAGGAGCACTGGGTCTAGTTCTGGGGTCTCCAGTTCAAAAGAGACAAGGAAGTACTGGAGAGTGTCCACAGAATCACAGAAACATTCCAGAAGATGCTTCAAAGATGCCATGGGCCTGGAGCACTTCTGTGAAGAGGAAAGGCTGAGAGCCCTGGAGGTATTTAGCTTGCTAGAGAGCAGCCTGGGAGGGAATCTGATCAATGCTCAGCAAGAGCTAAAGGGTGGGAGCCAAGAAGATGGGGCCAAAATCTTTCCAGTGGTGCCCAGTGACAGGACAAGGGCCAACAGACACAAACTGGAACCTAGGAGGTTCCATGTGAACAGGAGGAAAAGGTTTTTTGGTGTGAGGGTTTCCCTGAAGTAGGCTGCCCAGAGAGGTTGTGGAGTCTCCTTCTCTAGAGAGATTCCAAACCTGCCTGGACATTGTGATCCTGGGCGAGCTGCTGTGTGTGACCCTGCTTTAGCAGGGAGGTTCAACTGGATATCCTCAGAGGTCACTTCCAATCCCTACCATGCTGGGATCCCATGAGAAGTCATTGTCATGTATTTTGTGCCCCTAACCTAGGCAGAGAGTGACACAGCACAGAACAGTAATCCCTATAATGTGGCAAGCTCCTCTCATGCGACCTGGTAACATGAAACTGAATATTGGACTTGACTTTAACAAATCAAACTGAAGTTTATAACTTTGCAATGTGACAGAAACATCACATAATGACACAGCATGGAGGAAAAGAGATCTTTCTGAGCATGAGACTGGCACTAAAATTCACTCTCATGCAAGTATCACACTACAAGACAAGTGTGGTTTCTCCTCCTAAGCCTCATCCATGCAGATACTGCAATCTTTTCTTAGTTTCAGTTCAATATTCTCCAGTTACTGACTTGGTTTGACAATAAAAGTCAACTCCAACATACTCATCAACAGCATTTTGCCACAGTCCATTTCTGCACTGTCCCTGGAGGTGTTCAATAAAAGCCTGGATGAGGCATTTAGTGCCATGGTCTGGTTGACTGGATAGGGCTGGGTGCTAGGTTGGACTGGATGATCTTGGAGGTCTCTTCCAACCTGGTTGATTCTATTCTATTCTATTCTGATCCACTGAGGACTGGCTTGTATCAGGAATGCACAACATTTTGTGGTCACCTCTTAGGCAAATACACATAAATCATGCTGAGAGCATTTGTGAAATTCACATGACAGGCTTCTCAGATTTCCCTGATTGTTTTAATACAGCTTTAAGCTGTAAAATGAAATTACTTCTAAGCAATCTGGGGAAAAAAAACCAAAACACCTCACAATAGGATGCTTCTTTCTCAGAAAAGCCATTCCTGCAAAATTTCCCTCATTGCAAGGTCACTGTTAGCCCAAAAGACTTGATAAAATGAATAATGCCAAGAGTTCTGGGCCCCTCAATTTAAGAGGGACATTGAGATGCTTGAACGTGTCCAGAGAAGGGCAACGAGGCTGGTGAGAGGCCTCGAGCACAGCCCTACGAGGAGAGGCTGAGGCAGCTGGGATTGTTTAGCCTGGAGAAGAGGAGGCTCAGGGCAGACCTTATTGCTGTCTACAACTACCTGAGGGGTGGTTGTAGCCAGGAGGAGGTTGCTCTCTTCTCTCAGGCAGCCAGCACCAGAACAAGAGGACACAGCCTCAAGCTACACCAGGGGAAATTTAGGCTTGAGGTGAGGAGAAAGTTCTTCACTGAGAGAGTCATTGGACACTGGAATGGGCTGCCCAGGGAGGTGGTGGAGTCGCCGTCCCTGGAGCTGTTCAAGGCAGGATTGGACGTGGCACTTGGTGCCATGGTCTAGCCTTGAGCTCTGTGGTAACGGCTTGGACTTGATGATCTGTGAGGTCTCTTCCAACCTTGGTAGTACTGTGAGACTGTGAAATAGAGTACCCTTCTCTGGTATTGTTCCTGTGTTTCATAGAGTGGTTGGTTAGTGGCAATGAGTCTGGCTTCTTGGGATATCTCTGAACAGAAGAGTCAGCTGAAAGCTGAGCTTTCCCTGGAGCTGTTCAAGGCAAGATTGGATGTGGCACTTGGTGCCATGGTCTAGCCTTGAGCTCTGTGGTGAAGAGTTGGACTTGATGATCTGTGAGGTGTCTTCCAACCCTGATGATACTATGTTACTATGAAAGGACTTTCTTTTCTGTGCCACTTGGTGCCACACAAAGAAGGTTAAATCTCAAGACAGACAACTTTTGCCCTGTCTTCTTACTAATAGGGTGGGACAAAGAAAGACACTGAAATATGGATGCACAGAGTCAACATAAATGCCAGAGAGCTTAAAGGGGAAAGAAATTCAGAATAAAAGAAGCTGCCTTACACTAGCCACATTTAGCATCAAACATGAGGCAGAGACATTACCATGCACATGAAGCCGAATGTGCTGTTGGGCTTCTCCTGCAGCATTTGTTGCCACACAAGTGTATTGGCCAGCATCTTCCAGCAGGGCCCTGACAACTTGCAGAGTACGGCCTGAAGACTCCAGCTGTACCAAAACAGAGAGCAGGGAACCACTTTACAGAGATCCCAGACAATGACTAAAGTGCAGTGGCAGAGCAGACCTTGGCACTGAGCACAGTCAGTCTCATCTTTCATCTAACCTGGGCTAATACTCATACAAGAGGTGTCTTGGTAGTTCAGAGCCTTCAGTGCTCTTGGGACATCAAGATTATTAGCTGAAAGGAGACCTAGATGACAGAAGAGCAGGCAAACAAAGTGAAGAGGAGGCTGCAGGCAGAGAGAGCAGACCTTGGCACTGAGCACAGTCAGTCTCATCTTTCATTTAACCTGGGGCTAATGCTCATGCAAGAGGTGTCTCGGTAGTTCAGAGCCTTCAGTGCTCCTGGGACATCAGGATTATTAGCTGTAAGGAGACCTAGATGACAGAGGGGCAGGCAAGCAAAGTGAGGAGGAGGCTGCAGGCAGAGAGAGCTGCAGCTGGCAAGATGTCACAAACTGCTCCAGCCTAGAGTAAATCAATGCCATTATAACAGCTTAACCCCCTGGGGCATGCAAGTACTGGGAAGGGCTGTTGTTTGGGACAACCTGGCACTGAGAAGGAAACTTACAGGCAGTGCTGAATAGAAAAACACATCTAACCCCACCTCACAGTAGCAAGTGGGTACAGCTACTCCTTAACCAGCAGAGAACCACAGCTTGAATGTAAAAGCACAACAGAAAGAGGCAGAAGCTGAAGCTAGTCTGACAGGGAGATGTCTAATGGGATTCAGTCCCTAAACACTGCTCTTCAGCCTGAGATAGTGTCCTACTCAAGCACAAAGCCCACTGCTCTCCAGGATGGATTGTTAGCATCTTCATATAGCAACAGGAGAGGAAGCAAAAGGAAAAGAAGCACAAACAAGTGTAATTTACTGCAGCTACCTTTCACAGTTTGGATCCCATCAAGGAGCAGTGCTTACCCTTACATTTCCTCTGGCTGTGTTTACTGGTTGACCATCTTTTAACCAAGTTATGGAAGGGCTGGGAATGCCACTAGCAATGCACTGCATTGTCACAGACTTGTATATCACCACAGCTCTCTCAGAAGTCCCAGCTGACTTGATGGTTGGAGGAACTACAAGAAGCAGTAGAAACAACAATCAAATAGCATTTGCACATATGCATTTAAATATATAGAAGCAATACCCCACAGGTAAAAGGAGCTCTACTTCTATTTCATCTCCTCCCATCTCCCATTTTCCAACCTATTAATACAAACAAACATTTGCAGAAGGTTTCAGTACCTTCTTGCTACCAATTTAAAACAAAGGCAGTCTGCTGCTTCCCTCCTTCCCAAGTAACCTACCATGCACTATAACATCAAATCCTTTTTCATGTTCTCCTGCCTTATTTGCAGCCACACATTTATAGTGGCCAGCATCTGACACTTGAGCTCGAGAAATGAGAAGCTTTTGTCCATCTAATGAGATCTTATGTCCAGCTCCCTCTTCGACTGGTTGGCCATCTTTGAACCACCTACCAGAAAGAAAGACCCATCTTAAAATTCTGGGAAAGGTCAACAAATATGCATAATTTTATTAAACAGACTGCTTCAGTCACTCTATTTGCATCTCATGAAAGCTTTGGAGACCATAGAATCAACCAGGTTGGAAGAGACCTCCAAGCTCAGCCAGTCCAACCTAGCACCCAGCCCTAGCCAATCAACTAGACCATGGCACTAAGTGTCTCATCCAGGCTTTTCTTCAACACCTCCAGGGACAGTGACTCCACCACCTCCCTGGGCAACCCATTCCAATGCCAATCACTCTCTCTGCCAACAACTTCCTCCTCACATCCAGCCTAGACCTCCCCTGGCACAGCTTGAGACTGTGTCCCCTTGTTCTGTTGCTGGTTGCCTGGCAGAAGAGATGCCAGGTAGTGTTCTGCTTTTCTATTACAGAGACTGTTTCAGTGACTCTATTTGGATCTCTGGGGAGGTTTGGAGATGCCTGGTAGTGTTCTGCTTTCTTAAGTGCCACAGACCAAAACACTTTGTCAGGAGAAAGGAGTATAACCGAATAGGCACCACTGAAGAAGTCAGAGAGGTGACAGCAGGAAACAGCACCAGAGGCAGACAGAAATCTCTAAAGCAGAAGCAGTCACTGGTGGCAAGGAAAAAGTGCATGATTGCAACAGCAAGGGAATGAGAGTTCTGGCAGCTCTTGTTACCTATCCCAGTTTCCAGGATATACTGTACCAGCATACGCAACCACACTGAAATGAAGTCCTGATCCTGCCACTTGCGTGCCTGATGCACAATCCAGCCAGGAGTTTCTCCATCAGACATTAAGCACCACTAAATTCAGCTCCTACAGACTGTCTCCAAGTTCACCTAATTAACCAGCAGATTGATATTTTTTTCCTCCTAGCATATCTAAGGGCAAAGGAGGTGATTCTCCCCCTTTACTNTCCCTGCTTATGGCAGGGGGTTGGAGCTGGATGATCCTTGAGGTCCCTTCCAACCTAAACCATTCTATGATTCCATGAATTAACCAGCAGATTGTCAATTTTTTTCCTCCTATCACTTCAATCCCCCTACCTGATAGTTGGTGAGGGTGTCCCTGTCGCTGAACAATCCAACTCCAAAGGGCTATGGAGAATCACAATGGAGTCCAAGAGTTCATCCCCACCTTCCACAAATGGTGGGACTGTGAGAGAGAAGAATCCATCAGTAGAAATAATTAAGCATTCAGAAATATCACAGAAGCCTATCTCAAAGTCATGTTAACACCCAAAGAATCTTGACATTGATCTCACTTTGGGAAAACACTGATTTGCAACTCACTGTGAACCACTGTTCCTTACAAAGGAGGAACATCTACCCAGTGATATTTTGTGGCTGGGGTGTAAGCACCACCATATAGCTCCTCCCAGCTCCTTCACTGACCAGTGAGATATACCTGGAGCAGCAAAATGGATGCTGTACATGCAATAGTGTGCAATGCTCCTCAAGAGAACAGTTCAAACCCTAAACCCCAAACCCTTAAAGCTCTTAAACCCTGTGAGAATGTGATGAAGATGGGTGCAGTTCATTGAGCTATGGACATTCAGAAGGGACTGCTGAGATGCAGACCAGGATAAGAGTTTCAATGGGAAAAGAAGAAAACAACAAATCAAATCCTCCTCATGAAAGGTTCCAAAGCTGAACAACACAGCTCATACTCAGAGAAACACATTCCCACATCAGAAGGAACTACTGGATGATATTTTTAATGGATACCTTTCATATTGTGCTAGTTTGAAGCTAGCTAGAATGTTTTGGTGAGAAGAACTAGATTACAGGCTGTGAAAGGAAAACAATGGTGATGTCTACTGCACTCCTAGGCTTGCTGAGATGTATAGGAACAAGAAATAAAAACACAGATAACCACTCTCACTTGGGCTGCTGCTGGGGAACTGGCTGAGATGCATCTTACTCTCTAACCTCACCCTCCATTTTGGACTAATCCACTTTGCTTCCTAACCCCCTGGCTGAACCTCCATTCATCCTTGAGACTGGGGTTGAGATGGGTAGGGGGAAGGTGAAAGGGTGGTTGGGAGCCCCTCCTGGGAACTCAGGCTTCTGGGAGGGCTGTTGTGTTTCTGCATTACCTTTTACCTTGTCTATTTCTGTCTATAACTGTATATACTGTAAATAGATGCTTCTGTATTGTGCTAGCTGTAAATAAAAGCTTCATTCATATTTCCAGAGCTGGCTGAGTCTAGCCTGAGTGATTTCTAAAGTGGAGGGGAGGGTGGGCAGGGAACACCCAAACCATCACACATATCCATAATTTTCTTCTACAAAGGCAAGTAAGAAGAATTTTAAAGGCTTCTGAGAATAATATCTACCTACCATACACATGAAAACTCTTCCAAGAACTAACCTAAGACTCTTCCAACTGTCCTGTAAGTCTGAACAGCATTAACTAGGTACGTAGCTTGACTACCTGAGCTTTCATGTCAGGATCCTGACAGCAATAAAACCATGCTTTATTAGGGTTATGCCAATTGGAGAAACCAAGAGTTCTGTTGCTCACACACCTAAGATTTCCACTTGATATTTGATTTCTTGTTCTCCAGCAATGCTTGTGGCCACACACAAATAATGGCCACGGTCAGCCTCAACGGCATTTAGAATCTCCAGCTTCCTGCCCCCAGCTAGCAGGCGGAGGTTGGCACTGGCTTTCACAGGTACACCATCTTTTAACCATGTGAGGAGGGGTGGAGGGTTGCCAGCAGCTTTGCACTCCAGTGCCAGCGAATTTCCAGCAGTCACCTGCCTGTTTTGGGCTGTGGCAGCACTGCCCTCGATTACTGGAGGAACTGCAGAAAGGAAAAGAAAATATATTGCAAGTGGTTAATTCTGCAGCCAGAAAATGTATTAAGAGCAAATGGGTTAGTTCCTTCCCATCCACTTTGGCTCTGTGCTCCATTATGTCACACACGATTTCATGTGAGAATTTGCTGCTGAGGCAAGCCAAGACAAAGGCCAGAGAAGTCAATTGATGCAGCTGAGTGTTGAACACTGTATAAAACAGAGGACCTGCAGGGCTTTGAGATGGAAGAAATAAATCATAAAGACCTTAAAGATCATAGAATCATAGAATCAGTGAGGGTTGGAAGGGACCACAAGGATCATCTACCTCCAACCCCCCTGCTGTGGGCAGGGACACCCTAGCCTACATCAGGCTGGCCACAGCCTCAACCAGCCTGGCCTTAAACACCTCCCTGGGCAACCCATTCCAGGCTCTCACCACTTTCATGCTCAACAACTTCCTCCTCACATCCAGTCTGAACCTAACCATCTCCAGCTTTGCTCCATTTCCCCTAGTCCTGTCACCAGCTCATATCCTAAAAAGTCCCTTCCCAGCTTTTTTGTAGGCCCCCTTAAGATAATGATCATTAAGTCTAACCATAACCAAACTATCATGACCACTAAACTGTATCTTGAAGCACCACATCTGCAGCTTCTTGAACACCTTCAGGGATGGTGACTCTATTACCTCCCTGGGCAGCCTGTTTCAATGCCTGATCACTCTCTCACTGAAGAAGGTTTTCCTGATATTCAACCTAAACCACCCCTGCACAACTCAGGCCCATTTGCTGTCACTAGTTACTTGGGAAAAGAGACCAACAACAGCCTCACTCCAACCTGCTTTCAGGGAGATGTAAAGAGCAATAAGATCTCCTGTTGGCCTTCTCTTCTCCAGACTAAACATCCCCAGCTCCCTCAGTCACTCCTTGTATGGCCTGCCCTCCAAACCAGCCTTGTTACTCTATGAAGGTCTTGAACAGTACCCAAAAGATCTCATCCAGAGTGGCTATTTCAGGTAGGTGTTCTTTGGCTTACACATTGAGAAAGAGTAAGTCTACAGGGAGAAGAAATAGTTCTGTTGTTTCCTTAAAGCATGCTATCAAGCCCTGTGAATCACAGAATCAACCAGGTTGGAAGGGACCTCCAAGGTCATCCAGTCCAACCTAGCACCCAGCCCTAGCCAGTCAACCAGACCATGGCACTAAGTGCCTCAGCCAGGGTGTTTTTAAAACACCTCCAGGGATGGTGACTCCACCACCTCCCTGGGCAGCCCATTCCAATGCCAATCACTCTCTCTGACAACAACTTCCTCCTAACATCCAGTCTAGACCTCCCCTGCCACAACTTGAGACTCTGTCCCCTTGTTCTGTTGCTGGTTGCCTGGCAGAAGAGGCCAACCCCAGCTGGCTACAGCCTCCCTTCAGGTAGCTGTAGACAGCAATGAGGTCTGCCCTGAGCCTCCTCTTCTGCAGGCTGCACACCCCCAGCTCCCTCAGCCTCTCCTCACAGGGCTGTGCTCCAGGCCCCTCACCAGCTTCGTTGCCCTTCTCTGGACAACTTCCAGTATCTCAACATCTCTCTTGAATTGAGGAGCCCAGAACTGAAGTCAAGAGCTCTCCAAGAGTCAAAATCACAAGGTGTAAAGCTCCTTCTACACAGTCCTACTAGCACAGGTCAGTCTTTAAACGCACTGCTGCGTATCCTTGACAGGCCTGCAAGGCTGCTGACCTTCTGAAGACAGAGAAGGTCCTGTAACACAGCAGGCAACCAAGTCAAATAAACCCTCACTTACCATAGACATCCACATGATACATCTTCTCTGCAGCTCCAGCAGTGCTGGTGGCACGGCAAGTGTACTTGGCAGAATCGGCTACCTGGGCCCGGGGTATCTGCAGGACCTGCCCTCTGTCCACATACAGAGCCTGGGGGCTGGAAATGAGCAGGTGTCCATCTTTGTACCACGTCACGCTGGGAACAGGGATTCCCTTGGTTTCACATTCCAAAGTGATCAGGTTGTTGAGAAGTGTTGATACCTCTGTGGTGGTATTTCCTCCTTTAATACTAGGAGGGACTATTTCAAAAGACAAAACAATGTTACAGTCACAGTGTACAAAACTCTGCAGATTTAAATGGGTGAAACATTATTAGGATGGGGCAAGAACAAAAGATTTTGGATCAATCAGATTTCCAGTCCTGGTGCATTTGGATTGCTGTTTCCCCGGCAGTTTAGAGAGTGCCTGTACAACTTTCTGGGGCACAGAGTTAAAAGTACCTGAAAGGGTTCAACAAGAAAGCTGGGAAGGGACTTTTTACAAGGGATTGTAGTGATAGGATGAGAGGGAATGGATTGAAGCTTGAGGAGGGCAGGTTTAGATTGGAGATTAGGAAGAAATCCTTTGAGACATTGGAACAGGTCGCTCAAGGAGGTTATGGATGATCCCTCCTTGGAGGTGTTCAAAGTCAGGCTGGATGAGGCCCTGGTCTAGTGGATGGTGTCCCTGCCCATGGCAGAGGAGTTGGAATTGGATGACTTTTAAGGTCCTTTCCAAACCAAACCTGGTCTAGTGGGAGATGCCCCTGCCCATGGCAGAAGAGTTGGAATTGGATGATCTTTAAGGTCCTTTCCAAACCAAACCAAACCTGGTCTAGGGGAAGATGCCCCTGCCCATGGCAGAGGAGTTGGAATTGGATGATCTTTAAGGTCCTAACCAAACCAACCCTGGTCTAGTGGAAGATGTCCCTGTCCATGGCAGAGGAGCTGGAATTGGATATCTTTAAGGTCCTTTCCAAACCAAACCAAACCTGGTCTAGTGGAAGATGCCCCTGCCCATGGCAGAGGAGTTGGAATTGGATGATCTTTAAGGTCCTTTCCAAACCAAATCATCCTATGAATCTATGACAGCATGAAAAGGACACAACATAACCATCTAAGTGCCATAGCAAGGGGCACTGCAAAGCATAGCTGCCTCACTAGAGGAATCTGGAAGTATTTTACCTTCCAGGCTCCAATCTTTGCTATGTTAGGACAGCTGGACCTCCAGGCATCACCCCAGAGCATGTAGGCATGGCTCTACCTCTTCTCTGCCTCTGCCCTCTTCACCTCAGGAGGTGCAGCCTTCCAAAATCAAACAGCAACCTGCTATATAAAATACCAAAGGCATCCAGAAGTTTCTGACTGTAGCAGGAACTGCTCAGGACCCAAAACTTCTGAAGATGAAATCACTTACTTGGAGACTAAATATGAGCCTAACAATCTAGTTTCATTCTCCTGGTATTGAAACTTTTGGCCCGGGGTCATTTCCTTTGCTCACTAGGCAGAAGTAGTTGGATTTTTCTAGCAAACAGGCCCTCATGTAAATCAGCCAACATAAAGAGTTTGTAAATCTCTGTAGAAGCAATAAAAACACAGTGCAACTGGCAAAGACTAAAGTTATGACTGCTGAAAGTACCCCACACATCTGGCAGACACATTAACTCCTCTGCTGCCAAACATGCTCAGTACATCCCAGACTTCCACGGGTGGTCATTTAAAATGCCACTGCAGAAATGTGAAAGCAAAGGTGGCAGTCAGTAGATCTACACCTATGAGTTGCATCTTGCAGCTGATCAAAACCACAAGACAATATTTCCCTCTTTTAATAATTTGTGTGGAAAACTATGCCAAACCTGTAAAACCTGCTGAAACACACTCCAAAGGTGAATGCACTTCTCTACTGGCAAACAGGGTCAGTCACTGAGATGGGGAATGCCTTTAATATGTGTGTGTTGGGAAAACATCAAAGCTGAAAGTAGGGCTAAACAGATAAATCAAAGTAAGAACTAATAAGGATTAGCATTTTGCTTCCTGACTTACTCCATATGCCCAGCCAGAATCATCGAGAAATTCAAAACTCCATGTATTCCGTTCTACTAAGTCACTTCTCTCTTCTGAAGAATCACAGAAGCATAGAATCAAGCAGGTTGGAAGAGACCTCCAAGATCAGCCAGTCCAACCTAGCACCCAGCCCTAGCCAGTCAACCAGACCATGGCACTAAGTGTCTCAGCCAGGCTTTGCTTCAACACCTCCAGGGACAGTGACTCCACCACCTCCCTGGGCAGCCCATTCCAATGCCAATCACTCTCTCTGCCAACAACTTCCTCCTAACATCCAGCCTAGACCACCCCTGGCATAACTGTGTCCCCTTGTTCTGTTGCTGGTTGCCTGGCAGAAGAGACCAACCCCACCTGGCTACAGCCTCCCTTCAGGTAGTTGTAGTCAGCAAGGAGGTCAGCCCTGAGCCTCCTCTTCTCCAGGCTAAACACTCCCAGCTCCCTCAGCCTCTCCTCACAGGGCTGTGCTCCAGGCCCCTCACCAGCTTTGTCACCCTTCTCTGGACATGTTCCGGTATCTCAACATCTCTCTTGAATTGAGGAGCCAGCCTCTGGCCAGCCTGATCTAGGGTAGGGTGTCCCTGCCCATGGCAGGGGGTTTGGAACTAGATGATCCTTATGGTACCTTCCAACCCTGACTGATTCCATGCAAAATGTACTCTGTGTGCCATAAACGTCACCAAAAGAAGGTAACATCCTTAGCTCAAGCTAGTGCTTATCTTACTATAAATGACCTGAGTTTACAGCAATTCAAGCAAGGTGACATATGACACTAGCTGAAGATCACCTAGAACACTTTCTGAGACTATATGAGTCTCATTCTTAGTAGTTTTGCATTTTGCTTTGTACTTTTGCCCTTTTTACTGGCTAAATTTACTCCTAGCACCAGGTTAAGGAAAAGATGGCCATGAGTATAGTAAAACTAATACTCTAATTGCTTTTGTGATCCCCAAGACAGATCAAAATAACAAAGCCAATGTGGTAATAACAAAATTCAGTTTAACTAACAGTAAAATTCCAGGAGGCCCTGCAGGATGTTTCAGAAATGGGAAGCTAATTTAAAAAACACATAAAGGCCACTTAAAGGCTAAGCTTGCAAAGTCTACAGCCATACTTCAATACAAACACTCAAAAAGATCACTTTGAACAGATTCAGAGATTCAAAGAATAGTTTGGGTAGAAAGGGATCTTAAAGATCATCTATTTCCAAGTCATGGGCAGGGACACAGAATCATAGAATCATAGAATGGTTTAGGTTGGAAGGGACCTCAAGGATCATCCAGCTCCAACCCCCTGCCATAGGCAGGGACACCTCCCACTAGAGCAGGTTGCTCAAGGCCTCATCCAGCCTGGCCTTAAACGCCTCCAGGGAGGAAGCAGCCACAACCTCCCTGGGCAACCTGTGCCAGTGCCTTACCACCCTCACTGTAAAGAACTTCCTCCTAACATCCAGTCTAAATCTCCCCTCTTCCAGATTAAACCCATTACATCTTCCACTAGACCAACTTGCTCAAGGCCTCATCCAATCTGGCCTTGAACACCTCCCTGGGCAACTTGTTCCAATATCTCACCACCCTCACTGTAAAGAATTGTTTCCTCATCTCCAGTCTAAATCTGATTTCCTCCAGCTTCAATCCATTCTCTCTTGTTCTACCACTACAAGTCCTCTTTAAAAGTCCCCTCCTGGCGTTTGTCTGGGTATCTCCAGAAGAGAAAGAAAGAAAGAAAGATGAGGAGAAAGTTCTTCACTGAGAGAGTCATTGGCTACTGGAATGGGCTGCCCAGGGAGGTGGTGGAGTCGCCGTCCCTGGAGCTGTTCAAGGCAAGGTTGGACGTGGCACTTGGTGCCATGGTCTAGCCTTGAGCTCTGTGGTAACGGCTTGGACTTGATGATCTATGAGGTCTCTTCCAACCTTGGTGATACTGTGATACTTATGAGCAGAATGAAAGGATCCTCTAGGATCATGCATCCTATAAACTCACCATGGATGATCAGCTTGACCTCCTTGACTTGTTTCCCAGCCGCATTGGTGACACTGCACTGATAACGTCCTTTGTCAACCCTTCGAGCACTCTTTATGTGTAGAACTTGATCTCTGTCCAGAAGCTCAAGGTTTGGATCACCCAAAAACAAGGGCCTGGAATAAAAATTGGTTTGCTTCACAGAACTTTCATAGATTCAAGAAATCAAGAGAATGCTCTGGGCTGGAAGTGCCCTCTCAACATTGATTTCAACTGACAGTGATGCCAAGGGGCCACTGGATGGCAGTAATCGTGCCACTGAAGGGAACCTTTTAGCACTAGATTGACAGCATTAATCCAAAAGACCATCACAGAGTGACAAAAATATCACTCATTTTTTCCCTCAATTTTAGAAGAAACCAAAGCACAGAAGTATGTACTGAAGGCATCCAGGATCAGAGCCAGAGTCCCGCTAATGATCTCAGTTCCCTTCCTAACTATTTAGGTCATGACAATCCTTTGCTGACAACAGGAAGTCAACTATTAGATGAAGGGTCACCAGATCACTGAAAAAAAGTAAGGAATTGTCACACCAGAGTATCTATGAATACTAACCAAGGTGTATACTGATCCACACTGGTAAACATCAATGCAACTGGGCCCAGTCCTGTTCAATAGATTTACTGATGATCTGGACAAGGAGACTGAGTCCAGCATCAGTAAGTTTGCAGATGACACCAAGCTAGGAGCAGCTGTGGAGCTATTGACGGGTAGGAAAGCCCTGCAGAGGGACCTAGACAGGCTGCATGGGTGGGCAGAGGCCAATGGGATGAGATTTAACATGGCCAAGTTCAGAGTTCTACACATTGGTCACAACCACCCAAGGAGCACTACAAGCTGGGGACAGAGTGGCTGAGAGCAGCCAGGAAGAAAGGGACCTGGGGGTGCTGGTAGATAGTAGCTGAAGATGAGGCAGCAGTGTGCCCAGGTGGGCAGCAGAGCCAATGGCATCCTGGCCTGGATCAGGAACAGTGTGGCCAGTAGGACAAGGGAGGTTACTCTGCCCCTGTACTCAGCACTGGTCAGGCCACACCTTGAGTGCTGTGTCCAGTTCTGGGCTCCTCAAGTCAAGAGAGATGTTGAGATACCGGAACATGTCCAGAGAAGGGCGACAAAGCTGGTGAGGGGCCTGGAGCACAGCCCTGTGAGGAGAGGCTGAGGGAGCTGGGGGTGTGTAGCCTGCAGAAGAGGAGGCTCAGGGCTGACCTCCTTGCTGACTACAACTACCTGAAGGGAGGCTGTAGCCAGGTGGGGTTGGTCTCTTCTGCCAGGCAACCAGCAACAGAACAAGAGGACAGTCTCAAGTTGTGCTGAGGGAGGTCTAGTCTGGATGTTTGAAGAAAGTTGTTGCCAGAGAGGGTGATTGGCATTGGACTGGACTGCCCAGGGAGGTGGTAGAATCACCGTCCCTGGAGGTGTGGAAGAAAAGCCTGAATGAGGAACTTAGTGCCATGACCTGTTTGATTGGACAGGGCTGGGTGATAGGATGGAATGGATGACCTTGGAGGTCTCTTCCAACCTGGCTGATTCTATGATAATTCAAACCATTTACAGCTCATTTCAGTTTTCTGTTACTATTTAAGCTGCCAAGAATTCTTCTCTAGGTTTTCTTTCCTGGGGGATGGGATGAAGAACTGGAACATGCAGGCTGCAAATGTTTTAAACTGTTTAATGTATATGTGCAGAACTGCATTAGGCACAAGCTAGGGAAATGTTTGATCAATGAAAGAAAAGAAACACATCAGCAAACCAACTGTATTTTAACTAATGATGTGTTTAAACCAATCCAGACAGAATTATCTCAAAGAAATGTTTGTGTTCATCTTGGTTCAATTATTACCTGGCTTCAAATATCGTAGAACTGCTCTGCAGGTGTCAGTGTCACAAAATAAAGCAGGATGCTAACTTTTAACTCAAGAATTTATCACCTCACACCCCTATAAATTACATTCAACCTCAATATGTTAACATTTAATAGTTAAAAGCAGAGCTTAAAATCATAGAATCAGTCATGGTTGGAAGGGACCACAAGGATCACCTAGTTCCAAACCCCCTGCTATGGCCAGGGACACCCTACCCTACATCAGCCTGGCCACAGCCTCATCCAGCCTGACCTTAAACACCTCCAGCCATGGGGCCTCAACCACCTCCCTGGGCAACCCATTCCAGCCTCTCACCACTCTCATGCTCAACAACTTCCTACTCATGTCCACTCTGAATCTCCCCACCTCCAGCTTTGCTCCATTCCCCCTAGTCCCCCTGTCACTACCTGATCCCAAAGCTTGTTGGTATAATGCACCTTGCATGTTCTGAGGGAGCAATAACAGAGCAAACCACAGAAGTTACAACACACTTACTTGCCATCTTTGAACCAGTGTATGTCAGGAAAGGGGAGGCCTTTGGCTCTACATTCCACATTGATCTCTTGGTTGAGGATGACTGTGATTTCACTGGGGGTCTCAGCACCTATTATATTTGGTGGGACTTCAAAAAGAGAAACATTATAGGATAAATTGATTTTTAAGCAGAGGAGGTATGCTATGGAACTGGAGGAAATGCTTTAGTGGAGCATAATGTTGCATTGAAACAACTTCAGTTCACACTGCAAAATGACTCCTGCTAGGTCACATCATTTCTGCCATTACAAAGACTTCCACAGTTATGCTGGTGAACTCTGCATACACAACTCTTTATGTTACACAGCAGTACATCTGTGAGAGTCTAAATCCTCTCTCTTGTTCATCAGCAAAGATAAAGACTGCATCATCTCTCCCTAATCAACAAAGATTGCCTTTGTTAGCCTCCTGGACTCAGACAATGCGCTTGGCCGAGAGCTCAGGGATGCAAATCAACAGACAATGCCTTGGAAATTCCTGGACCTCAGCCTGGCTTGAATGTCCAGGATGTGTACATCTTATGTCAGCTACCCCCAAGAGAAAAGGCTTCTGTGTATTCAGGATATGGACAGGTAAGAAGCGCAGGGATGGGGCAGAAGCCATCCCCCAGTGCTGCCTCCGGACCCCTGCGAATGCAGGAATACACAAGAAGGTTTCCTGGGGAGCTGCACCTGGACACCCATCTAAAAAACTGTATAAAAAGACATGAGCAATGCCTGCCAAGGTGTGGACCTCCACCAGAGCACACCAGGGCTGCACCTCCACCAGAAGAACCCCTGATGAACACCACAGATCATCCCTGGGCCACAAACACATCTCTCTTTACCCTCCATCTGCGACTGATGGTAATATAATCCCTGCTCTTTTCCTTCCCTGCTTCTTCTCTTTTTCAACGTTGTTCTCTTTCTCTCTCCGCATCCCCCCCCCATCTTTCTCTCTCTCTGTTTTGTCCAACTTTATCCTTTAATAAATAGTTTTGTGGTGCTCTCTGGTCTCTCTTGCACCTTCATTTCACAACACAGAAACACAGAAGTCTATAAGAACAGATCTTGCTCCTCTGAGCAGACATTCTTAATCTCTGTTCTCTGGACCTTGACAACATCCAAAATAGAAACAAAGGATCAAAGATCAAAAGCCTGTCATGAAGAGCATTTTATCTCTGTTAAAACTTAACCATTCTTGTAGTAAGTATTCAAAAGCCATTGTAATGAGTGCTTCAACACCCATCCTATAATGGGCAGGGAGGAAAATCACTATTTAGACGAGTGAAATTCTATTTCCTTTTGGAATTATCAATGGCTTTTCAGATCATGAACTTCAAAAACACTCCAACACCACAACAAAACCAAACCCAAGGAACTAACCTAATATGTCGAGGTTGAACAGCTTCTCAGAACTTCCTGCTACATTTATGGCTTTGCAAGAATATTGCCCAGCATCATCAACAGCAGCTTTAAGGAGCTTCAGCATCTTCCCATTGTGCAAAATCTGGAGTGTGGTGCTTTCCACAACCTTAAAAGAATCCAAGCCATTAGCCTTATGTGCTCCAAGTTACATCAGCCAAGTATCACAGCTGGATTTTTATAAGAGAATGGTAGTTTTAGTCTGAGGATAATCTGTTTCCCCTTTCAGTTAGAGCACTAATCTTCTCCACTTCTGCAGTCTATTCAACGTGGCTTGTAACCCAAAACGCAACAGAGTGGGGAAACCAAAGAAATTCTTTGTCCCTCAGTAATGCTCTGTCACAGAGGTGCATAAAGGGGGTCTCTGATTTTAAACTATCACTTCTCAACTTGAGTACTGTGTCCAGTTCTGGGCTCCTCAATTCAGGAGAGATGTTGAGGTGCTGGAAGGTGTCCAGAGAAGGGCAACAAGGATGGTGAAGGGCCTGGAACACAAACCCTATGAGGAGAGGTTGAGGGAGCTGGGGGTGTGCAGCCTGGAGAAGAGGAGGCTCAGGGGTGACCTCATTGCTGTCTACAACTACCTGAAGGGAGGTTGTAGCCAGGTGGGGGTTGGTCTCTTCTCCCAGACAACCAGCAACAGGACAAAGGGACACAGCCTCAAGTTGTGCCGGGGGAAGTATAGACTGGATACACATAAGCCTTAAACACTGTATTTCTTAACTTCATCTTCTTTCTGGTTTAGTCCAACAAGATTATAGGCTGGATGTTAGGAGGAAGTTCTTCACAGAGAGAGTGATTTGCCACTGGAATGGGCTGCCCAAGGAGGTAGTGGAGTCACCGTCCCTGGGGGTATTCAGGAAAAGCCTGGATGAGGCACTTAGTGCTATGGTCTGGTTGACTGGATAGGGCTGGGTGCTAGGTTGGACTGGATGATCTTGGAGGTCTTTTCCAACCTAGTTGATTCTATTCTATTCTATTCTATTCTATTCTATTCTATTCTATTCTATTCTATTCTATTCTATTCTATTCTATTCTAACTTCAAGGACAGGACTTGAGGATAATCCTGAGGAATTCATATCATCTCCAAGAGTTCCTATTTGTCCATCAATGGAATAAAGAAAATACCATTACTGGTCCCCTCTGCAAGGGCTCTGGCATACAGAACACAGAGAGATTGCTAAGGTTAATTCCTAGGGGAATCTTGAGAGTGTACTTTTGATTTACTGAGCAGCTGAACTAATGGATTAGCCACACTTAGCCTCCTTTCTGTGCGGGTGTTCTCTAGGCACATACAGGCAAGGAGATGTATTTACTTTACATAAGCTCTCCCAGCAGCCTCTCCAAACCAACACAGAACTGGCAGCTGATGGCTGCATTACTTCACTTAGGTTATTCATACATACCTGGATATCTTCTTTATACCAGGAGATGGTTGGGTAGGGGCTACCAGATACTTCACAGAAGAGACTTACAGGGTGATGGACAACTACCGATGTGTTTGTCACCTTGTCTTGATCCCTGATTTCAGGAGGAACTACAAGAAAGTTCAGAGCCATGTATTAAGCCTCCTGCTCCAATGATTTCAGCCTTCCTCTTTCCCCCCATGTTAAGAACAATTGCAATCTAAAATTCTCAGATCCTTTTCATTCCCTTTCCAGTGATTCCATTTGCCTTTTGGATCTGGATATACATCCGTGTCCCTTCTTTATCGAGAATCCATGCTCTCTTGCCCAATTTGAGTGAGATATTTGGAACAGGTTGCCCACAAAGTTGTGGACAGTGCTTAAGACCAGGCTGGATGAGGTTTTAAGCAACGTGGTCTAGTGGGCAGTGTCCCTGCCCACACCAGGGTAGTTGGACCTAGGTGATCTTTGAGGTCCCTTTCAACTCAATCCATTGTATGGTTCTATGATAGTAGCAGATTGCCAGGGGAGCACACTGAAACACACCTATGTGTTTGCATGCATTTAGCAAAATGAGATGTTTATGCATAGAGAGAACAACAGGAAAAAATACAGGGAGTATATAATAATAACAGAAATGCAAGTACTCAAGGTGAGATGTTATCATTTAGCTGCACACAGGCAAATCTGAGGCATGCAACCTCCAGCTACACAAGACAAGATGCTCTTCATAACCACTTTTCCAATCACTGTATTTACTATTTACCATTAACTTTCAGGTTGTATTTTCTTTCTGTGCTTCCAGCTTCATTGGTTGCCATGCAGATATACTCTCCTTTATCAGAAGGTGTAACAGAAGCTATGACCAGCAGCATTCCACCCTCCAGAATGGAAATCCCAGGTTCACTGCCTGTCAGCTCTCTTCCATTCCGGAGCCATTTGATGACAGGTTTTGGAACACCTGACAAGAAAAAGGTGAGACTTCAACAAATGCTTCACTCAGTTCAAAATAAGAAAGAGTCAAACAATGCCTGCTGCTTGCTAAAAGTCTTCTCCCTAGTATAGAATCAACCAGGTTGGAAGAGACCTCCAAGATCAGCCAGTCCAACCTAGCACCCAGCCCTAGCCAATCAACCAGACCACGGCACTAAGTGCCTCAGCCAGGCTTCGCTTGAACACCTCCAGGGACGGTGACTCCACCACCTCCCTGTGCAGCCCATTCCAATGCCAATCACTCTCTCTGCCAACAACTTCCTCCTAACATCCAGCCTAGACCTCCCCCAGCACAACTTGAGACTGTGTCCCCTTGTTCTATTGCTGGTTGCCTGGCAGAAGAGACCAACCCCACCTGGCTACAGCCTCCCTTCAGGTAGTTGTAGACTCCAACTGTAGATGTAGATGCGGTGTGAGGGCCGTGGTTTAGTGGTGACCTGGCTGTGCTGGGTTAACAGTTAGTCTTGCTGATCTTGGAGGTCTTTTCCAAGCATAATAATTGTACAATTCTAAAAGCAGGGACAAGGCCACTCACCTCTTGCTGGACATGGGAACGCGATGCGTTGGTTCGCCACTCTTTCTTGAAAGGGACTGTTGAAGGGAGGCTCCAGATCCTCGATAACAGGAGCCTCTGAAAGAAAAATTAGACTCTCAAAAAGTCCTTGACCTCTGCACCCAAATACAACCATACAGCCTAACTAAACACAACACTTCTAAGTCTGTCATGCAGACAAAGTCAGATTCAATAACCCTCTTCACGCTGATGAGCGGTGAACAAAGAGCCCGGATTTCAGTGGGAGCATTTGGGAAGTAAGCAGTAGAAAGAGGCTTTTTCCACTTTGACTCCAGTTGATTCTCTCTAAAAGCCAATCTGTTTGTTTGGAAGGCAGACAGACCAGTTCTGCACAGTCTGTAAAACACTGCTGAAGCTAGTTTTTCTCATACCACACTGGCAGTGCTGGGTTAATGTTTGTATACTTGATAATCTTATCCTCAATATCAGTCCAGGCTGGGGGATGGTGTGATTGAGAGCACTTGGGCATACTGCTGGATCAGAAGCTGGATGTGAGCCAGCAATAGGCATTTGCAGCCCAGAGGCAAATCACAACCTGGACTGCATCAAAAGAAGTATGGCCAGCAGATGGAGAGAGGTGGTTCTGCCACTTTGCTCTGGTGAGACTCCACCAGGAGTGCTCAGTCCAGCTATGAACTCCCAACGCCAGAGAGACATGGACCTGCGGCAAAATTGATTAGAGGGCTGGAGCACTTCTCCTGTGAAAAGTGGTTTAAAGAAGTGGGAATGTTCCACATGGAGAGGAGGAGGTTTACAGGGAGACCTTCTAACTTTCCATTGTCTGAAAGAGACCTACAGGAAGGGCTTGTAGGTACAGCATGTGGGGCTATGGTTTGAAACTGGAGCAGGGCAGACTTAGGTTTGACATCAGGAGGAACTTCTTTACAATGACAGTGGCGAAATACTCTAACAGGTTGCCCAGGGATGTAGTTAAGGCCCCATCGCTGGAGACATTCAAGATCAGACTTGATGTGGCCCTGGGCAACCTGATCTAGTTGGAGGTGTCCCTACTTGCTGCAGGGAAATTGGACAAGATGACCCTTGTGGGTCCCTTCCAATCTGACGCAATCTGAATCTTAAAGGTCTTTTCCAACCAAAACTGTTCTATGATTCTATGCTATCAGTACTACTTCCATCCTTTGATCTTGCATCTCTTTTTGAAGGTGTGTGTGGGCTGAGACTCTACAAAGAATGTTGTTCATCATTCAGCAAAGTTTCTGGCAGTTCTTTGTCGTTTGTAACACAATAGCACCTCTAATCCAAAAGGAGTCAGAATGTTGCTTTTAGAATGTTACAAAGAAGAAATCATTTGGTCTCAGTTTAAGTCCCCCATACTGCATTGCTCTATGTCAGTCCACTTAGTCAGGAGTTACACTACTAAAGTGGCCCCATCTGTTGCCTCATCATCATTTGAACAACATACAGAGTGAAGAACTCAGTCTCAGAGCAGGAAAAACTCCCCATTTAAAGGTGTGACACAATTCAGAAGCCATCTCTGAAAATGCCAGACATTTGAACACACACACACACACACACACACAAATAATGGTGGAAAAAGAAGCTTCCCATATGGAATTTGATTTTAATTACCTGCCACAAAACCAAATTATAAGTAGCTTGAAGACAGCTTTCCAAAGACTGTTCAATCTGGAGAAGAGAAAGCTCTGAGAAGACCTTATTGAGGCCTTCCACTATCTGAAGGGTGCCTATAAGAAAGCTGAGGAGGGACTTTTTAGGCTATCAGGTAGTGACAGGACTAGAGGAAAGATTTAGGTAAGACATTAGGAAGAAGTTTTTCACCATGAGGGTGATGAGACACTGAAACAGGTTGCCCAGGGAGGTGGTGGAAGCCTCATCCTTGGAGATGTTTAAGGCCAGGCTGGATGAGGCTCTGGACTGCCTGATCTAGTGTGAGGTGTCTCTGCCCATGACAGGGTGGTTAGAACTAGATGATCCTTGTGGTCCCTTCCAACCCTGACAACTATGTGATTCTGTGGTAAGAATGTGACACCTAAACCAGATTTGGGTTTGCACCAAGTAGCAGCCCAGCAGCAAGGATCACAAACCACAAAGCAGGCAGCACAGGCATCAAATCACACAGAGTGAGGGCAGGAGGCTAACAGAAATACCTTGCACTTGTACCGTAATCTCCGCCGCGTCGCTGCCTGCTACGTTACTGGCCACACAGTTGTAGATCCCAGCATCAGGAAGCTGGACCTTGCTGATGCTTAGAGCTCCATCCAGACCGTGAGTGAACTGCCCACCAGCTATTGGCACAGTACTTCTGTCTCTGAACCAAGAGATTGTTGGGGGAGGGATCCCCTGCGCACGGCAGGGTAGGTCAACTCTGTGGCCAGCCTGGACTTTCACAACTCGAGGCCCACGTTGGATCTTGGGAGGAACTAAAAGAAGAGAAGTTTAGTCCATAAGCATGTGAAGAAAATATGTACAAGATCATTTCTAAAGGCAATTCTTCTCTGGTTTTGTCCTTTTAGAGAACATCCTGCCTTATGCACTGTCACCACATTGCCTCAGGTGGGTAAGGAAGCAGCCCTGCATGGCCTCTACACAGGATAGGAGACATGATATCCTATTGCTCAACTTAGAATCAGAGAATCAACTAGGCTGGAAGAGACCTCCAAGATCAGCTGGTCCAACCTAGCACCCAGCCCTGCCCAATCAACTAAGTGCCCCATCCAGGCTTTGCTTCAGCACCTCCAGGGATGGCGATTCCACCACCTCCCTGGGCAGCCCATTCCAATGCCAATCACTCTCTCTGCCAACAACTTCCTCCTAACATCCAGCCTAGACCTCCCCTGGCACAACTTGAGACTGTGTCCCCTTCTTCTGTTGCTGGTTGCCTGGCAGAAGAGGCCAACCCCACCTGGCTGCAGCCTCCCTTCAGGTAGTTGTAGACAGCAATGAGGTCAGCCCCGAGCCTCCTCTTCTGCAGGCTGCACACCCCCAGCTCCCTCAGCCTCTCCTCACAGGGCTGTGCTCCAGGCCTCCCATTTCAAATTCAACTTCATCACTTCCATACCAGCAGTGTAACATTATTACACTGAGCCCATCTGAAGAACACAAAACCATTCAAAAGCTTTTATGCCAAAGTTAATTTTCCTTTTGTCATTTTCATTTCCTTCCCTCAATCCCTGATCTTTGTATGTTTCCAAACACAAGTTTAGACAAAGAGATAAGACATGACTGGAAGAGATTTTGCTGGTCCTAAAGAATAATGTAAATGCAGCACAGCTCTGTCAGAGTGTTTTCCTTTCTAAGGATCACTGACAATGACAAGACTTGTAAGGAATGTCTGATGGAATAACAAATGCCATTTTTCCAGACTCTGCTAATGTACAGTTACAGATAAAGAACGATGTGCAGTGATAGCAGCCTCCTCCAGCCCCAGACAGCCCTCTGCCAGAGCCACTGTACCTCAACTAGCATAGTCTGAAAGTTTCAGAGGGGCAGGAGTTGCAACATGGCAGGCTCATGGCACATGATCCACCTCAAAGACATGCTAGCAAAGGGCACTGGCAGCCACACTTTTAAACTCTCCATGAGCATGAACCAGAGGAGAACTATCTAAACACCTTCAGTATTGATCAGGTTCATATGGGCTGTGCTAGGCCAGAGCTCCTGCACCCACTCTCCTGTGCCCTTAGCTCTGGCAGGAGGTACATGTGCCACAGTGTTTCTGGCTGACACAGGTGATGAGGGAGCACAGAACTTGCCATTGGAATGGGCTGCCCAGGGAGGTGGTGGAGTCACCGTCCCTGGAGGTGTTCAAGAAAAGCCTGGATGAGGCACTTAGTGCCATGGTCTGGTTGACTGGATAGAGCTGCGTGCTAGGTTGGACTGGATGATCTTGGAGGTCTCTTCCAACCTTCTTGATTCTATTCTATTCTAACCAGCAATATGTGACACTGTGTCAGTGGTTAAGAGACCAGTTGGGGCCCCAGTATGGGACAAGTAGGAGAGAGACCAGGGTGTAACTATTGATGATCTATGGTAAAGAGCAAAAGGAAGGGGACATGGCTCCTAGCTTGAGCAAGAGCAACTAGACACTTTCTCTGAGGGCAGAGGAAGGCTGGCACCAGCACCAGGAGAGTGGGTGGATGAGAGAAAGGACAGTAATGTGGGTTAAGGTGTTACTTTGCAAAGGTGGGTGCAGCAGAATGCATATGCATAGAGCCGTGCACAGACAGGAGCAGCCTATCCACAGATGTCATGGCTGCACACTTGGTTTCACCAGCACCTGAGCAGGTGTGCCAGCAAACTTTGACAGATGCTACCAAAAGAGTCTGGATGTGCAACTCCCACAACTTGACACCTGTAAGACAGCTTTGGTGTTCTCAGCCACTGCTTGCAAACTTAACTGCTGGGAAGCCACTCGCACAGAGAGCATCCAAATGCATCAGAACAAGTTTTCAGCTCTTAAAATCCCTCTGGCTGCTTTCAGGAGTCAAATGTCATATTGTGCTGTAATTCTTCCATAAGTCTAAGAAACATTATACAGAAGGAGTGTGTGTCTTTATCTATCTAAATACACATATGTGTGTAGACAGGATTTACTTTCCACACAATGGCAATTATTTGGATATGAACACAGCATGATCTGAAATAATACAATTGTTTAATGGACAGAAGGAAAAGCATTTGAAGAGCTCTGCATGATGCTGAAGCCCATGTGGAAACCTGCAGATGATTATGCTTTAAGTTAAAACTTACCATGAACACTGAGCTTCACAGCCTGAGTCACGTTCCCAGCAATGTTTGTGGCTACACAGATATACATTCCACTGTCTGACACTTGGGTCTCACTGATCTTCATTGACCCTGAAGGGAGGAAGGTGTGTCTGGAAAAGTAAGAAGCAGATATGCTGTAAAACACATATGGAAAGGTGAATGACCTCTACCTACACATATATAGAAACATACAATCAACCAGGTTGGAAGAGACCTCCAAGATCAGCCAGTCCAACCTAGCACCCAGCCCTGGCCAGTCAACCAGACCATGGCACTAAGTGCCTCAGCCAGGCTTTGCTTCCACACCTCCAGGGATGGCAACTTCGCCACCTCCCTGGGCAGCCCATTCCAATGCCAATCACTCTCTCTGACAACAACTTCCTCCTAACATCCAGCCTAGACCTCCTCTGGCACAACTTGAGGCTGTGTTCCCTTGTTCTGTTGCTGGTTGCTTGGCAGAAGAGACCAACCCCTCCTGGCTACAACCTCCCTTCAAGTAGTTGTAGACAGCAAAGAGATCACCCCTGAGCCTCCTCTTCTGCAGGCTGCACACCCCCAGCTCCCTCAGCCTCTCCTCACAGGGCTGTGTTCCAGGCCCCTCACCAGCTTCGTCACCCTTCTCCTGACACCTTCCAGCACCTCAACATCTCTCTTGAATTGAGGAGCCCAGAACTGGACACAGCACTCAAGGTGTGGTCTGACCAGTGCTGAGTATAGGGGAAGAAGAATCTCCCTTGTCCTACTGGCCACACTGTTCCTGATGCAGGCCAGGATATCACTGGCTCTTCTTCCCACCTGGGCACACTGCTGGCTCATCTTCAGCTACTATCTACCAGTACCCCCCAGCTCCCTCTCTGCCTGGTTGCTCTCCAGCCACTCTATCCCCCACATTGATAATAGCTATATGTGCTAATTAACACCATTCTGCAGGGCACACTGAGCTGTGCTCAGCAATCACTTAGATTTAACCTAAGTCTTTAGTGAGCCACCACTGAGCCACTCAGAATACACATATTCAAACATCCAGCTAGCTAAATTAGAAGATCTAAACTACAAAATTTGGATCTAGTTACTTACAGGACATAGGAAAATCTGTCTTGTTTCCAGAAATAAAAAGAACCAAACCAAAACCAAACCAAAATCAACCAAACTCAAACACTAAAAACCAAACCAACCCCAAACCCAAAAGGTAAGAGAAATGGAGTTCTTCAACCCAAGTCAGTGAGTCAGAAAGTAAAACAAGTTCTGCTTCTATTTCATCCTAGCAAAAGATAATGTTACACCGATTCAAAATAGAAGAGAGGATTCTGAAGAACATTCTGATTCCAAAGTACCAGTTCTGGTGTTTACAGAAATTGTTGTTATTCATCAGGAAACAGCTCACTACATGGTGGTCATTTTCACTGTAGTTCTGGTCACAAGCCTGTAACATCATGAGATACATTGGCCAGCTAAGCTGAAATCATCTTATGTAGAAGTCAAAAGTAATACAGAGAAAACAAATGAGTAGGGAAGAAAAAAAAATGACAGCTGAGAACTGCCAGGAAGAAATTCCAGTCTAGCACTCGAGGCTATATCCAGACTTTAAGAAAGTTGGTGGGAACTGGTGGTATCTTGTGTCTCCTTTTCTCTGGCCCTAATCAGGACAGCATTAACCTATGAGCATAAGTGGTGAATTCTTGGATTGTATTGGCCCAGAGAGATGGATGGAAAGGAAGTGAAGTGAAGTGCATCTCCCTTCAGGCCACTCCAATCTGTCTGATATTCCTCCTCAGCCACCCATATCTTTTATAAACCTTACTTGTGTTTTTCAGTCAGCCAAACAGATTGATTGCTGGGGCAACTTATCTGCCATTATTTTGCCCACTAATTATATCTGCCCTGTGATAGAAGTTCCTTCATTCCTGATATCACTCTTCTGTTGTTTATTGGTCACATTTCCAACCTCATCTTTGGGTGGTCTCAAACAATGTCATTTGGATGAAATCTCTAACTTCTGCTGACATCTGTAAACCATTTTATGGAATGGGCTGAGCTGGACTTGTGTTACTCTGGACAACTTAGATCTCTCCACGATATCAGTGAGCAAGCAGGCTAACACATCAGTGTCTCCTGAGGTAAAATAAACAAGGACAAGTAAGTGACCCAGAATGTGGATTTGTCAGTGTGTGCCACATGCTCAGGGCACACAGGAGAAAACACCACACAGAATGACCAACAACTCAACTCTGTGCACAAGCCTCCTTCCTTGGCTATGCTGATCCAGTTGCTGAGGCTGTCACAGACTCACTGGTATGGCTGGCTATAAGGGGCAGCTTTGGCTACAAGGAAAAGAGGCTTGACTTCAGGTCTGTACAGTTCCTTAGCTCAGCTCTGCCGTTGGCTGATTCCTTCCACTCGGGTCTCTGAGACGCCAGGCTACGGGGCCCAGCAAGCGCGAACTTGGCCAGCACTACCATTCCCTGGCTCATGACTGCAGCTGTAGTCTTCAACCCTTCTGAGGTGTCATGAAGTTCAGAAAGCCCTGTGATGACACCTGACACTTTACTGGGAACACACAGAGAAGAATCACCTACTTATCTCCCCTCTTATTTGCATCACGTTAAGGTAATAAGGAAGAACTCCACCATCATGGCCCAAGCTGTATACAAAGCAGTCCCCACTTTTTCATTCTCTAGAGCTCTCAACTCCACATTTTTAGGAGCATTTAGCTGTTTTCACACATTCATGAATATTTAGAGAACTTTGGAATCAAAAACACAGTGAGCAATGACCCTTTGTAAGCAGCTCCCAAACATTTATCATCATCTGTATTGTACTGGCAGCCCAGACATCACATGAATAACAGACAGTGCTCCCATGAGCATAAAGATGAAATGCTTGAGATAAGAAGAGTTTTGAAACATTTCTAATCAGGCAGGGATTATGTGGGTTGCTGGGCATCACCACAGCACAAATAAAACAGGATCTCTCTCAGCTTGGCCTCCTGAGAGTGTCTATAATCATGCACTGGCATGGGAGCTGTATGATGCCTGGTCTTAGGAGACACATTTGGTTTGGGAAAGAAGAGTTTCAAGACAAAGTAAAACACCTTAAAACCTTCTGATTGATCGTGTGGCAAATAGAAATGATATACCCTTCCAAATCATAGAATGGTTTAGGTTGGAAGGGACCTCAAGGGTCATCCTGCTCCAACCCCCTGCCATAGGCAGGGACACCTCCCACTAGAGCAGGTTGCTCAAGGCCTCATCCAGCCTGGCTTTAAACGCCTCCAGGGAGGAAGCATCCACAACCTCCCTGGGCAACCTGTGCCAGTGTCTCACCACCCTCACTGGAAAGAACTTCCTCCTAACATCCAGTCTAAATCTCCCCTCCTCCAG